>CAUYRH010171497.1:0-119319 GCA_963574655.1 Perodicticus potto | reverse complement strand
GCCTGGGGCACAGATTGGAGCCAGGTGAGGGTCCTGGTGGTGGCAGGCCGAGGCCGGGTCGCCAGGGAGGGAGTCCCCATGGACTTCCTGGCTGCTGCTGGTAGCGGGTCAAGGCCCAGCGGGGTGCAAATCAGGGGGGGCTGAAATCCCGGCAGAGTTTCTAGCCGCTGGTGGCGCGGGCCAAGGCCCAGCGGGGGTCCTGGCAGAGTTCCTGGTGGCTACAGGCGGCAGGCTGAGGCCCAGTGGGACACAGATCGGAGTGGCATGGGGGTCCTGACAGCGTCCCTGGCCTGGGGGCTGGCTGGTGCTCAGTGGGGCCCCAAGTCTCTTACCTGGCGGGCCGCCTGTTCCAGCAGATAGGGAGAGTGGGTGCTGCTCAAGTCCTCCTCCCTCAGTTTCAGCAGAGGTCAGGCTTCTGGCACGTCAGGTAAGGGGGGAAGAGAGTCCTGGAAGTTCAGAATGGCGGAAAACTTTAGTTCAGTTTTTCTGCCTGAAGCTTGGTTTCTGGACGTCGCAGCTTGCCTCAGAGGTGATCTGCGGCTATCACTTCTCTCTCTCTCTCTCTCTCTCTCTCTCTCTCTCTCTCTCAGCTGGGCTCTCAGTCTTCAGCTCAATTGGGCAGTTTCTGAAGGTTATCTTTCCTTTTGGACAGGAGCTCTGTCGGAAGCTGCTTCCAGTCGGCCATCTTGCCACTCCCTCCTGTTTGTTTGTTTTTTGAGACAGAGTCTCACTATGTCACCCTTGGTAGAATGCCATGGCATCACTGCTCACAGCAACCTCCAACTCTTGGGCTTACGCAATTCTCTTGCCTCAGCCTCCCAAGTAGCTGGGACTACAGGTGCCCACCACAATGCCGCGCTATACTTTGGCTGCAGTTGTCATTGTTGTTTGGCAGGCAGAGCCAGGTTTGAACCCACCAGCTCTGGTGAATGTGGCTGGCGCCCTAGCTGCTGAGCTACAGGCACCGAGCCTCTGTTCCCTTTTGAATCCCTTCAACTTGAGTTTTCAGCATCCATATGTTAACTGACCTGGCTACTTTCATGTAATTGGCAACTTTCCTGAACTAGTCCAGTAGTCAACATACTCATTGGCTATGTTTTATAGATAATGTGGTGGAAGTTCAAGTTTCTTAGTTTGTAGGCTTTCCCTCACTTTTGCAAAACTAACATTTTCTGAGCATTGTGTTGGCATTCATGTAACATCTCACGGATACTCACAAGATACGTATTGTTGTCCTGATTTCACAGGTGCCTTGAGAGATTAATCTGCAAGTTAAATACCCAATGACAGAACCAGTATTGAGGCCTAATTCATATCTATCACACTTTCTACTGACTCATGGAATTTCAAGAAGAATGTTCCTTAATGCATTGTTTATTTGCAATTTTTATTTTTATTGCCCCTGATGGATTTGCGCTGTACTTTACTGTCCAGAACTTTAAAATTGTTTTAAAAAATAAAGAAAGCTAAGTGGCTCTGGGAGATTGGTTTTGGAAACTCTTTAATTTGAATCTAAATATTTTAATCTCTTAGTAGTTAATGCTTTTTTTATTTAGTTAAGAAGTGGCCCAGGCACAATGGAGTAAGTATCATTATTCCATTATTAATATGTAATGCACAGTGTTGGAATTTAGAGCCTATTGGTATAGTAACCAGACCTCCTAGTCCACAGTTCCTGGGATTTGAGAGGCAGGCTGCTCACCCAAACACATAAATTAGGCTGTGAAACTGGGACAATGTTGGAAGAATGTCATTTGAACGAATTAAAACATCAATGTGTAACCAGTTTTAACTTAGCTTTGAGGTTTTGTTAAATGACATCTTCTTTCCCTTTCTTGTTTTATTGTTAAAGAGCATTTCCTTATTTTGTTGTTCTTACAGACTCAGTTTGGAGGACGATAATATATTTGATTTCCAAGGCCAATAGAACAAAACAAAACACTGGCCTAGAAATCAGGAGGGCTGGTGTCCAGTTTCATTTGTTTGACCTTGGCTGAGTGGCTTAACCACACTGGGCCCTTGACTGCTCACTGTCAAATAAGAAATATGAACTACCTGCTCTCTAAAGGTTTCTTCGACTTCTAATCCTGCTTTGCTTTTCTTGCTTATTCCTACTAGACAAAAGCAAAGAAGTAAATGCCCCTTTCTTCCTTCTTTCTCAGTAAAACTAATCAGTATTTAATCAGTAAAATGGTAGAACTGATAGTATTTAATCAGTAAAAACTAGTTAAATACTATTAAAACAACAACAACTCCATGGGTTAGCAAAATGGAAGTTAACTTCTTTTCTCTGCAAACTCCAACATGTCAGTCAGCTGTCCTGGGCACCCCTCGTCCACACAGTGACTCAGGGATCCAGGGGCCTTTCATCTGGTGCTCCTTCGGTCCCTCAGAATCCTCTGCAAGACCCTTGTCTTGGAGTGAAGTGACTCTGGGTGACCTCACAGAGATTTCAGGGGCCAGAGCACATTCCATTCTCTCTACCTATGATAGATACCGTGGTTCTAGGAAAATAGGCGCAGCTGTGATTGCCCAGGAGGAAAACAAAAAAGTCTGGTGACTGCATGGTATTGTCTGATCCACAGTCCATTCATTCAACACGTGCTCACTGAGTGAATATGCCAAACACTATAGTTAGCACTGGAGGATGGCATAGTCCTCTATTCTTATGGATCTTAATTCTAGTGCGGGACATTATATGGCTGTCCATTCTAGTGGGGGAAATTGTGTAGCTTTTGTGTGTGTGTATATGCGTATGTGTACAAATGAGTTCAGTTAAGTTCTTGAACTTATCCTAGAAAAAGTGCGACATATGTCATTGCTGAATATCATTGCGGTCACCTTCAAGGCACTCTGCTTGGGAAGTGTCAGTGTCTAGTCCACGCTTCAGAGCGATCACTCTTTTTTTGGAATGGCCATCAGTGCTGTTGTCATATGAGGCCTAACAATTAAGCTGGCAAATTCATCCTAGAAAAAGTGCTCCATATCTTATTGCTGAATGTCACTATCATCACCAGATAGCCAAGGGGAGTATTTCAAAGATGATTATAATGATATTCAGCAATTACGTATGAAGCCCTTTTTCTAGGATGAGTTTGTAAACTTAACTGTCAGGCCTCGTGTATAAGTTTGTGTGAATGTGCGTATGTATTTATATGTATATGTACATGAATATCTATCTATATAATAGATATGAAAAGTATCTATGTGAACTCTGAAATTAAAAATATTACAAGGTAATGAAAAAATTTTGAGAACTCATATACCAATCATCATTCTAAGGGAATATATATATGTGTTATATATATAACATATATATTTTTTCCATATGCTCTTCATTTAATCCTTATAACCATCCTATGGATTTGATGCTATTATCACCCCTATTTTGCATCTTAGGAAACTGGAGCACAGAGACGTGAAGTACCTTGCCTGGGTTCAGGCAGCTGAAAAATGACACAGCCAAGCTACAGGTCCAGGCACTTTACACTTTCTGCTTACTCGCTGCTCCGAAGGCCTGTGCCTGACGGAGGGAAAGGTCCTCTAGCTGCATCTTTCTAGGTACCTTCTCATAATCAATTTGTTCACACTGAGGAACACGTGACAGAGAAAGTGTGGAAGCACCCATCCTTAAAATCTCTGATGGCTTCCCATTGCCTACAGTCCAGCATAGACTTTAAACTCTTTAGATCTTCACCATCTTGCTTCAGTTCCCTTCTTCACTCTTTCTCATGCCCTGCACACTAGACAAGTCATCTCAGAATAAGACCCCAAAGTCTTGGCCTCTTGTCCATGCCATCTGAGCACGTCATTTCCCTGTATTCTGGACAATCCCTAGGTTTCAATCACCTTCATACCTTCAATAAGCACCAGCATGCAGAAAGTGCTAAATAACAGCTTGGCAATTTAATTCAAAGGTTGAAAAGTCAAGGGCTACAGATAATATAAAATTTATGATCCAAGTAGATTCAGCTTTCCCCAGGAGAAGCAGGTAGAATGGCACAGGCATTTTTCTCTAGTAACTCTGTTCTCAGATGCTGGAAGATGGCAAAGAAAACAACAGGAAACAGTGTAGCCCTCCTAGTGCAGACAGACTGCTTGGTGTATGGTTGGCCCAGAATTCTGCTCCAAATGGAGTTATTTTGTAACATTGTTATGAAGCTAATTGGGCCACTCTCCAAGACGTATCCCTGGTGGAAGGGGCTATGCAAACGGAGGTTCCATTTAATTGCCTTGTACAGGGGTCTGGTCTTAGCATACCTTCAAATGAGAGCTAAAGAAAAAAAGCATGCATAATTAATCAATGCCCTGAACTCAGTGCAATGGAAACTTATAACCCAGTGTGGCAGATTCTATTGGGCTGCATCCATTCTCCGTATTTTCTTTGCCAAAACAACCTCAAAGTATTTGGCATGGGGACATGCTCTGCCTCTAGGGATGGATGGTGGATGGTTTCAGTCAGTTCTTCTAAACTTTTTTAATGACGCCACATAGAAAATATACAGAAGAGTTTTTTTTAGGTTTTCTTCTAGCATTTTAATTGTTTTGTGTCTTAATTTAGGGCTTTAATGAATCTTGAGTTAATCTTTGTGTATGGAGAGAGATCCAGTTTCATTCTTCTACATGTGGCTGTCTAATTTTTTTATTTGTTGAATAGTGTGTCCTTTTCCCCATGCATATTTTTGTCTGCTTTGTGAAGATCAGTTAGTTGTAGGTGTACGGTTTTATTTCTGGGTTCTCTATTCTGTTCCTTTGATTTATGTGTCTATTTTATGCCAGTACCATGCTGTTCTGGTTACTATAGCCTCAGAGCACAATTTGAAGTCAGGTAATGTGATGTCTTTAGTTCTGATTTTTGCTTAGGATGGCTTTGGCTATTCATGTTCCTTTTTGGTTTCAGATTAATTTTAGGATAGTTTTTCCTAATTCCGTGAAAAATGATGTTGGTAATTTGATAAGAATTGCGTTGAATCTCTGGATGGTTTTGGAAAGTATCTTTATTTTAACAGTATTGATTCCTCTCATTCATGATTATGAGATGCTTTTTCCATTTCTTTGTCTCACCTTTTCTTTCTTTCTTTCTTTCTTTTTTTTTAGACACTTTATCACCCTCGGTGGAGTGCCGTGGTGTCACACAGCTCACAGCAACCTCCAACTCCTGGGCTTAGGTGATTCTCTTGCCTCAGCCTCCTGAGTAGCTGGGACTACAGGCGCCTGCCACAACGCCCGGCTATTTTTCTGTTTTTGCAATTTGGCCAAGGCCGGATTTGAACCCACCACCTTCAGTATATGGGGCCAGTGCCCTACTCGATGAGCCATAGGCGCCACCCACCTTTTATTTCTTTCATCAGTAATTTGTACTTTGCCTTGTAGAGATCCCCCACCTCTTTGATTAAATTTATTCCTAAGAATTTACATATTTATTTATTTATTGCGGCTCTTGTACATGGGATTGAGTTCTTACTTTTATTCTCAGCTTGGTTATTGCTGGTATATAGAAATGATTTTTGTGCATTGATTTTACAACCTGAGACTTGGTTGAATTTATTTACCAAATAAAGGTGTCTTTTAAAGGAATCCTTGGGGCTATTTTAATAATAGGTATAAGGTCAGGTCATATTGTCAGGAAACAGATAATTTGACTTCCTCTTTTCCAATTTGTAGGTTCCCCCCCTTTTTATGTTTCTCTTGCCTGATTGCCCTGGCTAGGACTTCCACTACTCCATGGAATAGGTGTGGTAAGGGTGGGCGTCCTTCTGGGATTTAGGGGGAATGTTTTCAACTTTTCTCCATTCAGTATCATGTTGGCTATGGTTTTGTCACATACGCCTTTTATTATTTTGAGGTATGTTACTTCTGTGCTGACTTTTTGAGGGTTTTTATTGTGAAGGGATGCTGCATTATATTGAATGCTTTTTCTGCATCTGTTGAAATAATCTTATGGTTTCTGGTTTTAACTCTAGTCATGTGATGAATATCACATTTATTGACTTGCAAGTACTGAACCATCTTTGCATCCCTGGGATGAAACCCACTTTGATCATGGTGAATTATCCTTTTGAGGTGCTGTTGGATTTGGTTTGCTAGTATTTTTTTTGAGGACTTTTGTATCTAGGTTCATCAAAGATATTGGTCTGTAGTCTTTTTTGTTGCATCTTTTCCTGACTTTGGTATCAAGGTGGTACTAGCTTCATAGAAAAAGTTAGGGAGGATTCCTTTCTTCTTGATCTGTTGGAACAGTTTCAGTAGGATTGGCACCAGTTTTCTGCACATCCGCTAGAATTTGGTGTTAACACATCTGGGCTTTTATTTTATTGGAAGATTTTTTTATTATTGGGTTCAATTTTGCCACTTGTTATTGGTCTACCCAGGAGTTCTATTTCTTCCTGCTTAAAGCTTGGGAGGTTATATATTATTAGTGATTCACCCATTCCTCTAGGTTTCCCAGTTTGTAAGCACATAGTTGTATAGTTGTTCATAATAGTCTCTGATCTTTTGTATTTCTGTGCTATCAGCTGCAATCTCTCCCTTTCCAGCTCTGATTGTGTTTACTTGAACCTTCTCGTGTCTTTTCTTGGATAGTCTAACTAGTGGTTTATCTATTTTGTTCATATTTTCAAAGAACCGTCTTTTCATTTTGTTGGTCCTTTGTGTTTTTTTTCCCTTTTGTCTCTATTTCATTTAGTCCTCTGGTCTTTGTTATTTCTTTTCTTTTGCCAAATTTGGTTTTGATTTACTCTTGTTTTCTAGTTCCTTGAGGTTCAATGTTAGATTGTTAATTTCTGATCTGCCTCCTTTATTTCTATGTTAATGTAGGCATTTAATTGTTACATTAAACATTACATTAAATGTTATATAAATTTTCCTATTAGCACTGCTTTTTCTGTATCCCACAGGTTTTAGTATGTTGTGTGTTTGTTTGCATTCATTTCAAAAAAATCTTAAATTTCTGTCTTTATTTCTTCACTGACACAGTGACCACTCAGGAGAATGTGGTTTAATTTCCATGTTTTAAAATGGTTTCTGAAGTTCCTTTTTTGTATTGATTTCTAGCTTTATTCCACTGATGTGATTTAGATTTTTAAAAATTTGTTAAGATTTGGGTTTCTCTATCTCCTTTTGGAGCCATGATGGTGCCTTAGGCACACTTTTAATTCTCTGGTATCCGGCTCTCAAAAAGGCATCCAGCTCAGCCTGCCCTAGGTGCAAATGCTGGTGGTATTCCCTTTCTGTTGCAACATCTCTGTGAAATCTCCGAGCATCTGCCTGTGTTAGGCCTGAGACCCACTTCTGGTTCTTCCTATCACTTCCCTGCTGAGTTCCATGTTCTCTCCCAGACAGTCTGCTCAGAATGTGAGGCCGTGCTTGCTCTTCTGATTCCTCTCTGTGGACGAGGTACTCACTACTTATCTCAAATAGACCATCTCAATCCTATCCCTTGTTTCTTGCTGCTTCACCTGCTGTATTGACTTTCTTTCTCTCTCTTGTACAGACTGAATTCCCTTGCCAGGCAGAAACATAGCTCCTGGTAGCTCCCAAGGGTGACATCTTTTACATTCAGCTACCAGAGAAAGAGTCTCATTCTCCAGGTTCGCTGTTCCAATATCCAGTTGTGGGGGACTCTTTTTTCCATCTTGAGCTGAGTACAAAGTATTAGACTAATAACCTATGGCTGAAGGTATGGGCCACAGAATCTGTTACAGGAGCCAAATAGACATAGAGGTAAGAGAAGAAAAATTCTCTGGGAATAGAGTGGTTGTGGTGTTGGATAGAGCTCCATAGATAACCAGCACAGATTTTATTCCCAGTTCGGCCTGAGTACGTTTATACTGAGAAAGGAGACAAATAAGAAACAAAGATCCATGTTTGTTTATGATCATATAGGAAGTCAAGAGACAAATTGGTATTCTAATTCAGAACTGCCAATTCTTAGTTGATTCTTATTCCAAGTTGTTACACTCTTTTTCTACTTTTCTTTTGTAGCAATTCTCGTTGCTTTCTTAGAAGTTCATTGTTAAGAATTGGCCTGTTTCCTCCGCACAAAAACTTCTTAAGACAAAACCTGGAGGGAGTTTTAGGACAAAAATGTTAACTAACCTCATTCTAAAGAAACATTGCACTAACGTCCTTACAAACACACACACTGGAATCACCTATGAGATTATAAGGAGAACATAGATACAATCTTCCTTGGAAAGTGTACGTGTAAAAGTTTAAAATAAGAGAGTGGAAAATCATTATAAATATGCCAAAATAAAATCTTACTCTTGCTGATAGTTAATATTTATATTTTAGATTTTATGGGCCAGAAGCTGAGCCATAAGACTGAGAGAATTGTTATCTTCGTAAAATTACTTATCTAATATTTAATGAGTATTCTATTTATTTCAAATCCAAGCTTCAATAAGACCAGAATTCATTAACCATTCATTTGCTCAACAAGTATTTGTTAAAATCTAGTATATGAGATACATGGTGTTCTTTAAAAAACGCAGAGTGGATGTTACGGAGTCTTGCCACCACATGATAAATACAAGAGTGAACACATTTGTTAATCAGCTGCATTTCACCTTTCCACAATGTGTGTATACTTCAAATAATTGTGTTGTAGGTGGTGAATACAGACAATTTTATCTGTCAATTTAAAAATAAATGAATAAATAACTAGAAGATAAAAAACAGAAGAATAAAAACATAAAACCTAGTATATGCTTAACTTGGTGTTAGCATCCTCACTGTACTTTTATGTCTTGGTATGTTTTAAGGGTATATGATTAGATTTCTATGAGGTAGCTATTAAAGCTACCAACTGTTTCCCTCTAGCAGTCATTTTTACAAATTCTGCTCTGTCTCCAGGAATAAGAGCTTTAAATACATGTAACCCTGCTTCCCCAGACATAGCTTATTGGACTAGGGATCAAAGCCTGACTACATATGGTCGATCAGATTCTCCCTCCTGGGAAACTAGAATAGAAAGATGGACACATTATGAGTTGGTGTTGGGTGCTTGGACTGGGAGACAATAGAAGTCCGGGTGGGGGTGGGGGTGAGGCTATCATTTTGGAGCAGCAATGATGAACCTACATGGACACAATTGAGTGAGTTCAGAGCGAGACAGAGATTAAGAGAAAGAATAGCAGACACAGAGTAGAATGAGGAATCATGCAGCCTCAGAGGCAGAGTCAAGCTAGGGAGATGAGCCATTTTATGACTTTTCCTTCTGATAATTGCTATAGTACCTGGATGGGCTCCATAAGCCTCCCTTTGTACCCTTATAAGAAATCCTCTATCACTCAAGCTTACTTGATGAGGTTTCTCTTTCTTTATGCAAATCTACTCTGACTAGGAGATGTATTAATCAAGATCAAAGTTGGCGGGCCACATTTAAACAGAGAATGCTCTATTTAAGATAACTTGAATGTAGTAATAGTATACCAAGGACTTGTCCTGTGTAAATGTGATACAGACAATCAATTTTAGATACTTAGAATAGTATTTTTGCTGTAAAAGTATTGAGGAACAGGAATGAGTTATGAATGAACTAGAATCTTTCTATTTCATTCATTTAAAGAACATGTTGGCAACTCTCATTCTGAGAAAGCATGAGTGCAAACGACTTATAGGAGATCCTTTCATAGCCCATTGGGCCTATGTTGGAGTAACACTGGTTTCAAGAGATTTATGGAAATTGCTGACAGTTGCTACAATTCAATCTCCAATTGGTATAAGGAAATATGATGTGATGGAAGACACAGTACTTGATGAAACTTTCGTTTTTCTTTTTCTTTTCTTTTCTTTTTTTTTTTGAGAGAGAGAGACAGACAGTCTCATTCTTTCACCCTGGCATCATAGTTTACAACAACCTCAAACTCTTGGGCTCAAGCTATCCTCTTGTTTCAGCCTCCGTCGTGCTAGGATTACAGGCAGCCACCACAATTCCTGGCTATTTTTAGAAACTAGAGATGGGGTCTCGCTCTTGCTCAGGCTGGTCTTCTGAGGTCAAGCAATCCACCTGCCACAGCTGCCCAGAGTGCTGGGATTACAGGCATGAGCCACTGTGCCCAGCTACCTTGATGAAACTTGATAGCTATTGAAAACTTTGTGGCTTTGTTTCCAGGATTAAATGTAACTTTTTAAAAATAATAGTAATAATGTTATGCTAGGTCTGCTAGCTAACAGACAACTATTTTTCAGGCGTTAAAATTTATCCATCTTTTCAGCCATTTTGAAAAGCCATCTACACTTGCCAAAAAGAAGTAGCTTCTGAAGTGTACATGTCTAAACTCAGACTCCAGCTATTTTTATATACTTAAAATTAGTCTTTTCTTTTCTCTCTTGCAACCTAATTTTCACAACTATTTTGATAAAGTCGGCATTATCGCCTTGGGAACAGTTCTCACATAGTGGCTTGTTTTCAATTACTTTAAAAACAGGGCCTATTCTGTTCCAAATGTTTATGATCTCTTAATAAACATACTTTGGCCCAAAATTACATGGCAGGTTGACTTGATTTAAAAAACTATTTTCATTGGATAAGAAAATATGTAATGTGAGAGCAAAGTGTGATCCAGTAATGAAGCAATAACGACCACAATAGCAAGTATAAGACATTGTGACGCTCTGGAGACACCCAGGGATGAAAGACAGGGTAGAGATTAGAGTTGGCCACATTCAAAGTACAAATGTGGGTTCATAACAAATTTTTCAGCCAATAGTAATGGCTCTGAAACTACAAATGAGTGTGGAATGGGCGCTAGAAAGACTCCCTTGGGAACTATGAGAATACTGAGTGGTCTAAATGTAAATGTAACAGATGGGATTGCCATTAGAACAAGCAATCATTTCCCCCAAATTGTTTTTTCTATTGTTCCCAATTTCAAATATCCTCTCCCACCAGTAGGCTCTGTGTGAATAGATGGCATGTCCCTGTACCTAGTTTTAAAATATCACTGCTGTGGCCACAGGACCAGGCAGATGGGTTGAGCGCTCTGAGAATAAGGAGGAAGACAGAATGGGAAGGACAACTGTTCATCGCACTCTGTTCATCGTGTGACCACTGCCCTAGGTCTTGAGTCACAAAGTTGAACAAAAAATGCCCTTGCTCTTGTGGAACTTACCTTCTATTTTGGGAAGATAGATAGTAAAAATAACAACTGAATGTAAATTATGATAAATGATGGTAAATGCTATAGAAAAAAATAATTTGAGTGAGGCAGACTAGAAGGCAGACTAGAAGTGAAAGTTATGTAATTTCTCACAGGATGATCAGAAAAGGTTTCTTCACTAGGGAGACCGTCCAGGAAGTGGCTAAGCTGGTATTTGAGGGAATGTTCTGGTAGGGGGATTAAGCAGGTTATGAAAGGGCCCTCAGGTGGATGGTACTTGGGATATAGTTGGAACCTTAAAGATATTAGTGAAACCGGAGACATGGAAGAGGAAAGGGAAATGGTAGGAGATGAACTCATGGAATGAATGGGGTGGGGGCGGGTCATGTGGGGGTTTTACAGAACTTAACGTGGGTGGTGGTAAGAATTTTTGCTTTTGCTCTGAATGAAGTGAGATGTCCTGGTAGCGTGAAGGGACAAGATCTGTCTTCCATTTTCAAAGGCGTCCTTTGGCTTCCAGGCAGGAGGTGATTGCGATAATCCCAGTGAGAGATGTTGATGGTTTGGATAGGGCATAAAAGTAAAACTGGTGCTAAATGGTCGTTGGATTCTGATCTTGTTGATGGATCATCTCTTGAGTGTGAGATAAAAAGGAGAGTGACTGAAAAAAAAAAAAAGAATAAAAGCAAGAGATGGAAGAAAGGAAAAGAGATATTTAGAACACATACAGGGGCTACTGAGAATGTGTTAATCTAGCAGCCTCCGGTGCGAAGTTGGATGGAAGACGCAGTGAGAGTGCAGTGATGGTCTGGGAAGGAGGAAAGCTGACCTCTTTTTGTCCCCAGATAATTATGACTCTGAAAGGGTAAGCTGTGGCTTAGTAGACATGAATGAGACTGTGTGATGAACAGATGTCATTATCCCCAACCCCAAATTTCACCATACAAAGTTTACATATATTATTTGCATTTGAGTGCTTTATTATATTGGAATTGCAGTGATATTAACATTTGTACAAATGCACAAAATCTTGTCTCTTCTTGCTAGAAAGAGATGTAAAAATCTGACCTAGTTGAATAGTCTTAATGAACTCATTGTCCATTGGTAACAATAAATGTGTTCATGATGCAACAAAAAGCTTAACATAAAATTAAACACGTTGAATGCTGTAGCAAGTATTTACACGTATGTACCCCCATTTTTTTCTCCTTCCAATAAGGAAGGTGGTTGCTTTACAAATAGACAAACAAACACAAATGCTTTGCTGTTTACAATTACAAACAACTCCAAGTCCAGAACTTAAAGTGACAGCACCTTTTTTGGGACTTCCTCGGTTAACATGTTACACAGTGCTAAGATTTTCTTTTAATTATATTGTGGACACTACGTATATTCCAATTGAACATTGTGTTTGAACTGAGCCATTAGTTTTTTCTGGGCTATTTCAGAAGATCCCAAACCCTGTGTCCTCTCTAGGGAGAACATTTCAAGCTTATCCTTTCTCTAAGACATTTCTCAAAGGCAGCACTCCTCTCTTCAGGAGGCAGATGTGACTTAGCAGAGCTTAGAAGGAAAAAAAAGGATGAGTGGGTCTTCTTTTCCCCTGGCTGGCTGGTTAGGAAGGGTCCTTTCTATGAAAAGCCCTCCACTTCAGCACTACTGATACCTTTCGTGATCTCTGGTAGTGTCTATACCATCGGTATTCTAAAGGAGCAAACTAGAATCTAATGAGCTTATTGTGCATAAGATTTTAATGATATGTGTAAAGCTAATTGATTCAGGTTCCACATTCTTCGTCCTGAGGCTAAATGATTCTATTGTTAAAAAAAAATCCTATAAAGTTTTATAATACGAAGCTCAATGTAAAAAAAATCTTAAGTGGCTTAGAAAGAGCTTTCTTCATTCCGGCTTCTAATAAGCCAGATAATATAAGTTGGTCTAAATATAACAGTTGGTAATTATTGATTCCTTTCTGATAATAAGCTTGGAAAAGTATCAGAGTGCCACTTAAGAGTATTAATCTTTTAACAAATGCTGGCAATGTGGCCTTATCCCTCCCCCCTTCAGCTTATGGTCAAATAGTTTCTTTTTTAAAAAATAGACAATTTATAAGAAAAAAATATATGAACACTCTTTAAGCAATCTGGCTACAAGCCAAATTTTCAGTGATTCACATCACTGAAAAACTCCACAAGAAATAGTAAAATCGTGTGAATGAACGCATACTTTTTCATTTTCACATGATGAGCTACGTTTTTCATTTTATAAATTTATTTGCATGTTTGTTTTGGTACTGAAATTTACTTGTAAGTTTATTGCTCCTGTGTCATCTTATGCTTCCTTAGATCATAATTGTGAAAGAGAGGTGCTGTCCCTAAATTATGTTACAAGGCAACATTGTATTTTTGAGACCTAGGAATGAAATTGATAGGGCCACCATCATTTCAGCAGCCTTGAGGAGACTAAGGCTAGGACAATAGTCAGACACCCACCAGGATGCGTGAAAGAGTAAGTTTCCTGGGCTTATTCAGGACACTTTGGTTTGGAGGATGAGATAGAAAACTCTTAAGTGTAGCTTAGTTGCTGCCTCACGTCTGTTGCATAATATAACTTTCTTTTTTTGAAAAAAAAAGCATGCTATGAATAAGGGGATAAAGAGTATAAACTGTATAGGGTACCGGCTCTTCCCCTTGGCATCCTCGTAGCAGGCTTCGCCTGGGCTGATGTGAGAACCAAGCCTCAGCTGCAAGCCAGGGAACGCACACCAAGGTACCTGTGTGAACATTCTGTAAGTTCTGTAAATGATGCAGCTCAGAGCCCTAGAGGCACTGTAAAAGGGAGAGCAAAGGCAAGCTTGAGCACAGGGGAGAAGTTAGAAAGAGAACAGGAGAAAGGGATAAAAAAGCTAAAGTGCAATTTTAAAATATAAATTATTTCCAAAGCAGAACAGAGATTCTAAATTGCTACTGTTCACATAGGCACACTTTTTTTTTCTCAAATTTAAATGGGTTGTTTCCTTTCCCTTCTCTGTGATCCTGCATAATGGAGTTTGAATGGCTTAAAGCTACGGCATATTATTTGGGAAGGGACAAAAAAGCACCGAGGAAGCCGAATAGTGCAAGGCATTCTCGGAAATTGGGGTGGGATGGAGAGAGGCAGAGATGAAGTTGTTTTTACACTTCAACAAAAAAAGCTGTTCCAGTTATAGTTACTGATTCCCTTTAGCTGAACTCTGCTTCTTAAATGAGTTTACTTTAAAAAAAAAAAGTGAAAAAAAGAACTGTCCAAAATGTAGGTTAAAAAATAACTCACAGAGCAATAAAAATCCTTGATATTCTAGGCACAGAGATCTAAGCAAACATTTCCACCAAGTGATGGAGAATAGCCATTTGAAACCCTGAAAAATTAAAATATACATGACTATAGTAGTTTATTATGGACTAATACTTTAAAAACAAGTAGATCCTACAGAATACTGTTCAAATGGAATGTTTAAAAATAACATTTATTAATAAATATCTTATAAAATTCTAAATGAATAGATTCCTGTTCAAATTTTGCTTTGGTCCTTGAATTCGACTGTATACACACATACATACATATATATTTTCTTAGATGGTTTTTTTGTTAAACCAAAAGAAGCACATTCTATCCTAACTGGATGCCTAGTTTTATAGCAGTTACTGATGCTGAAATCCTCCAGCCAAAGGCTAGTCTTTTACCGCAGCTGGTTTATGATTTTAATGACAAACTCAACTAACACACTAAAATTTAATGAACTAACAGGCAACAACCACCTGAACATTCACCATTGAGCCCCCCTCCCCCACCCCAACTATCAGAATAGTTCTGCATTTCATTTTGTTTTACTAGATAGGCTCTGAAGAGCATGTGCACCTAGCAAGTCACCCTAATTATAATGTGTACCATGACAACGCACACAGTTTGCTGTCTCCCACAGGCTGGTTTAAGAAGATGACTCGCATACACTGATGTGGGCTGGGAGATGGAGGAGTAGGAGTGTGAAGGGAAAACATCTGACCTAACAGTGAGCTTTAAAATTAGTACATTCATTCATGGCTGGGATTTTCACTGTTACTGTCCTGGCATCATTGAGAAACGTGTCAAGGAGAAACAATTAAGACGGAGACACCGCCATTTAGGTGACGATTCACCTGGTAGAAATGCTGTCAGGTGACGTATCTAAGTTGTCATCTCCCATCACATTAGGCAGGGGAGGCACTGTGGAAGTTCCCAGGTAGGCTGGCAGTGACTTCAGAGGCAGATCCTGCCAATAAAGGAAACCACACAGGGAACGAGGGGAGAGGCAGTGCTTCTGGGATTCTTCCCACCTTGGATGGAGGCTCTGCAAGGCCATTAAAACTGATTCATGAAAACATGGATGGGAGACCCTGTAATTGTCATCCATCCAGTAATTGGCTGGAAGAAGAGAATGGGGTAGAAAGATGTTCTCCCAGAGTGGCAGAAAATATAGGTCAAGAAAAAGGGGTTTTTAGGCAGACTGATTATTCTGCGTTCTGATGAAGGCTAGACCTTTAGGTAAAAAGAATTAATTTTGACAAGCCTAGTGTTGGATTTGACTGATGAATCTTTCTGTTTGGGATTTCAAGAAGCATTGACAACTAGCTGGAATCTTTCATTCACTGTATTTTCATGCTGTGAATGAACATACCTAAAGGCCCCGAGTATAACAAGAAGACAGTTTATTCTAATTATACGTTGAGACTGGTTTGCTAACGTGTGTGGTTTGCCTACTTAGCATAAAAAACAGGCATAATTGAGCTATACATAATGCACATCAGTCAAACTGTCAAGTTGCTGAATTAAGAAAACCCAGGCAAGTTCTTAACTGCAGAGGCTTTCAGTTTAACAACTAAATATTTCAATCAAGAAGTGGAACAGAAGTAAACTAAACCATAATTTTAGTGACAGGTCACTCCCTGGACATTCCGATATTACTAGTGGATTTTTTAAAAATCCATTTTATTAAGTGCTATGCATGCAGTAAAGACAGAAAAGTTTTTGTTTATTTAAAACAAAGCAAAACATAAAACAAAAATAAAAACCTTTTAAACTCAAGACATTTTAATGTGTTCTTTTTCCTTTTGGGGGGTGGGGGGCAACCCGTAGATGTTCCTGGGAAGGAATTTTGAAAACTTATTTTTGATTTCAAAACAGAGATATGAATGTTAACTTCCTTTTAAGTCTAAGTCCTAACCATCTCTTAGGAAGCCAGTCAAGTTAAACCATTCAGTTGTTACCGCTGGAATTAAAAAAAAAAAGGAAACAGCTATGAATTCAGATATAAAAAACTTGAAAGCAATATGTTTGTCTAAAATATAATAGAAATTTCTTTTCATTTGCATTTTTTCTTTTCTTCTTCCTTTTTTTGTTTCGATTGTTTGACCATGTATCCAAGTCCTAAGTTTCATCAGATGCTCACAACCATCTTTTTGAAAGCACTGTGTACATGGAAAGATGGCTGATAAATATTGATTTAAAAAGTAAGTTATTAGATAAAACTGAAACTAGTTATATAAAAATCATGCTTCAGGACCCCCATATTTCCTTTTTTCCCCTCCAAAATAGATTCTTACACTATACTGAGAGGAAAAAAAAACCCACATCCTTCCCTTTTCTGAACTCTTAAAAAAGCTACACCTTTTGTAAAATATTGTTCTTTTAAAACCCGTGAATACACACACACACAAACACACACACATTCAGAGGTCAAGCATTCAGATGGAGATGAAACACCAGCACCTGCCCTAAACTGCTAGAGAGAAACATTAGCCCCTGTTATTTGTGAGATGCGATTATTAAAACATTAGCACAATAAGTAGAATGGCTTGTTTCAAGGAGGCACAATTGTGGTTCAGGGACTATCTGTGTTTTATAACGGGCAAGCTCATGTAAGTTGTAGAAAATCCACTCAGAAGAGTGGATTCTGCCACATCCATGGGATTCCTTCAGCAGCCAAAGAGCACTCTAGCTGTTGCAGGAAGGCTGGAAGTGTCTACCTGTGGCGACACTGGTGTTCTTTTTCTCTTTGTTTCTCTAGTAGTTAGTCTACCTTTACCCACCAGAATAGCAAAGCCAGTTCCATAGGCTTAAGAAAAAATAATAATAATAAATCTTAGGCTAGTAGCAGCTGATGATTGAACAATGTAATCTGTGTAGTGAACAGAGCCCTTCTGAATTATTATATAGTACTGGATTTTCAACATTATAGACAGGCCATAGAAAACCAGTTGTAATTCAAGGTGTGATGTTATAGTTCCCTTCCCTAGTGTCTCCCCAGCTGGCATTCAACAGTGCTTCACCTATAACTAAACCACCTTTTTATTTGCTCTGATTTTAAAACCGTTAAATCAGGCACACTAAACATCTCCTGGTTACTACTTGGTGAGAAGCAAGAGCTGAATGGACTCCAGCTGTGAGTGTCGGCTAAGCGAGGCCAGGGCTAGGTCCACATTTGAAGTTTACTTTTTTTTTTCTTTAAGTATTATTTTCTTCTTCACATGCAATGCTAAAGGGAAACAAGATAATACAGATGAAATTCAAAATGACAAGTAAACAGGGAGCCCAAAAAAAGTGGAAATGGAGAGAGGAACTGGGCATTCAAGCAAATGGACCAAGAACAGGAGAAGTGGTGAGATGCTTGGTGGTTGTACTTGGACATCAATGGATCTTGCAATTTTTTATAGTAAGAGGAAAAAAATATGAGAAAGGTTGTGTTTTTATCTGGGATTCTGGTGGCATCACAGAGCCAACTCAACGTGAGTTATGATGTCATCAGTTTTCTACCCAGTTAGCTTGGATCTGTCTTCCTTGACACCTAAGTATGCCTCATTTTGGCTAAAAGCTGTGTCTTAACAAGAGTCAATGTTTCAGGCAAAGGGTTGGACTGGTAAGAATGAAACCATGACTATATACAGAAAAGGTTCAGTTTATAAACAAGTAACTGGTACCAGAAAATTGGAGAAAAGCACCTTAGTATTTTCCAAGCCAATAGATATTAATTGCATAACTCCCTTTTTTCTTATATAACTAAGTATAAAAGACAACATTTCCATAATAACTATAAAAATGAAAGCCAGTCTTTGAAGGGATGAGGAGTCTTCCAGGTCTGAGTTAATTCTAAAAATGCCCTTAAAAGAAAGGACCCATGGTATGCTACAGCTCTTCTTGGAGGCCAGGTCTGACCATGCATTTTAAAGAATCGGGTTCAGGTCTGTTCTGTGAGTGGTGAGCTGACTGAGGGTGGAGCTTCCCACGACCTCGCTGACTGATGAGGACGTGGTGATGGTGTTATGCTGGATGACTTGTTGCTGGGAGCAAGCTGGAACAGGACTGGCAGGAGGGCTACTCTCTGGACCTAGGAAAAAAACACACACACATACACACCCCAATATAGCTCTTTCTTGTGTGGACTTGCAGATTTACTTGGAGAAATAGTATAGACGTCTATTTGAAATAGAAGAGTTCCACACATTTTCTTCTGGAGGTTAACTTCAAAGCTTTATTTCAAATTGTTATCACAAAGCTATGCCTTCCCAGTTTACAGCTACGAGCAAAGCCATGCTTTCTAAATTGGTGAAATGATCTTGATGTGTTTGAATCCTGATATGTGAATGTCCCCATCTTGTATTTTCAAATAGCCATCCATATATCAAATGTGGAAAAATACTCACATGTGGTGGGAGAATCTGTGTTGCTCAATCTAAAAAATTATTTGAAAATAAATTGACCTTTAGCAATGAATCCCTGCTCCTCCCACCATCCCCTACTCAACTAGCTTTTGATTTGACATTCCAGGTATATAACAGGGGTCTAGAAGAAGGGAAGCACTGTACTTATTGACAAACTGAGACCAGGTCATTAGCTTCACAGCCCAGTGAGCAACATGCTGTGTATCCTGGGGCACTGAATGGGGTTCATTTGATGGCTATTTCCTAGCCCATAGCTTTCTCAGGAAGAATGCCAAGCCACTGAGAATTGGGCTCCAGCAGGCTGTTTTCTTACTGGCTGCAAAACTGGAGTTTGGTAGGATTTTATATTTTCAAATGCCAGGGAAGGTGTAGCCAGAAATTACTAGGAGGTGGTGGGCATGATGTTGAATAGGGATCAGGAAAGAGTGGTCACCCTAGCAGAACAGTCTGGCAGCCACTCAAGAATTCTAGTACATCTGTATGGGAGGAAATCTACACTTTACTGTTGCTCTTTCAATAAAATTCAATGCAAAATAGTGGCAAAAACTTGGACGCTAAAATGAGCCAAAAAGTTGGTGACTTACTTAGATATCCTTGTGATTCTTTCTGCATGGCTGTTATCGGACAATCTTTATGTGTTAACAACAACTGTTTCAGCTGGGCCACCTCGTTTTTCAACATAGACACTTCATTCTGAAAAGAGACATAGTGAAGCCATGTTGAGAAGACCAGATAAATGTACAGACCCAAAGCTCCTTACACTTTAAATGATGAAACCAGCAAACTTTTCTGTTATGTATGAATGACATTAAGAATATTAAAATATTAAATTAATATATTCTTATATTCTTAATATTATTAATATATTCTTATGTTAAGAATATATTAATAATAATATAAGAATAAAATAATAATGTAAGAATATTATTTAATACAAAAAATGTACAGTCTCCATGTTTTTTATAGCTGAATAGTATTCCATGGTATACATATACAATAGTTTATTAATCCATTCATGGGTTGATGGACACTTGGGTTGATTTTACAACTTGGCGATTGTGAATTGAGCTGCAATGAACATTCTAGTGCGAACGTCCTCATGGTAAAATGATATTTTTCTTAGTAAAGTATCACAAGAATGGAAAAGCAAGTACCCAATGTACTCAATGCTAATATGAAGCCGACAAATAAACAACTACATGCCCACATGAGAAAAAAAATTAAAATCAAGTGGTGGGGGGAGGAGGGAAAGAGGGGATGGGAGGTAAGAGGGCGATTGGTGAGCTCTCACCTAATGGGCACAATGTAAGGGTATACAGCACACCCTCTGGGGGAAGGGCTCAACTACAACTTGAACTTTACCTAACAAAGGCAAACAATGTAACCTAATCATTCATACCCTCATATTAATCTGAATTTAAAAATATGTATATTTAGAGGGATTCATCTGAAAATGTGTAGCTCACCTTCAACTGGGCCCTCACATTTACTGGAGGCTAAAGGCTTTAAATGCAAGAACTGAACCCTATTAAAAGGCCAGCCCATACCCTTAGGTGATGAGCCCTGGAGCCAGATTGCACAGATGAAAATCCCCATTCCACACTTGCTGTACAACTCTAGGCAGGAATCAGAGCCTTGCTGTTCTCCAGCAACCTCATGTATAAGATGGGAAGCAAGACAGTACGACGTTCTTAGGTTGTTGTAAGGATTAAATGAGGTAATACTCATAGACAGAAAATACAACAATGACGAGCAACAATTACAACAATTGAGCAATACTTACAACAATTGTGATAGGTGCTCAGTGGATTTTGCTGTCATTACTTTCACTAGCTCGACCTGACATTCAATGTAAGAAGGTGAATGTGAGGCATGCATTGGGGAAATTATGTGGCAGGATGAGCGGCCTGAAATGCAATCAGAATAAGCTGACTCGTCTACCATCAGAAAGCCAAGACCCACATGGGCTGCTGTTCAGCAGAGCATGTCCACCGCCTGATGCCTGAGTAGCAGGACGCATGAAGGAAGGAAGACATGGTGCAAATGTTGGTTGTCTACTGGTGCGATGACATCAGCCCAGGGAGGCAAGAGGCAATGATGACATTTGGGTCCGTGATTGATTTAATTTGATAAATTTATTAATTAGTTTGGCTAATCTCAGTCTATAAACTCTTTTTTTTCCTCACGATCAGGATGGTTTGGATGGTAGATTTTTTCCCCTTATTTACTCAGATAAACATATCAAATCTCTAGATTATACAGTAATACACAAAGGCATCCTCATAGCTCTGTAGAATAATGTACTTGGCAGCCATTGTCCAGAATAGATGGTTGGTCCAAGGTGCTTCCACTTGATAAAAGTAAACTCTAAACATAGTGTTATCATGAATAAACTGTTTTAAAATTGTGACAAATAACACCCTTTCTCTTGCCAAGGTTCATTTGTGGCCAGGCATTATACTTCACATGTAGAAAACTTTTAAAAAGCATGTGTACAGAAAGGGGTGTTTAACAATGCTGTCATTAAGTTATATCTACACGATACGAACTTGGCTTTTCAGGCATGTATTTATCACCCAGGAAAGAATCTACTGTAAAAAAAATTCAAACCTGTTTTAAAGAATATCTCACATTTCCAAATTCTTTTGAAAAGTAGACTATAAGCAACTACATACTGACTAACATTATTAAACAAAGTAATATAAAACTCATCTATAAAAGCTTTTCCCTTTCTCCTCCAAACTTTACAAAATAAAAATGTCTATTTGGGAAATTATCCTTAATGATGAATAAATCACTTAATTATTTAGGAAAATTGCCTTTTTTTTTTTTTAAAGAAAGAGTGTCACTCTGTTGCCCAGGCTAGAGTGCCATGGCAAAAGCCTAGCTCACAGCAACCTCAAACTCCTGGGTTCAAGTAGTCCTCCTGCTTCAGACTCTCAAGTAGCTGGGACGACAGGTGCCTGTCACAGTGCCCTGCCAATTTTTCCATATTTAGTAGAGACGTGGGTCTAGTTCTTGCTTGTTTTAAATTCCTGAGCCCAAGCAATCCCCCTTCTTTGGCCTCCTAGAGTGGTAGGATTACAGGTGGGACCCATTGTATTGCCAGAAAATTGCTTTTAAATCTAAGAACATTCATGAAGGCAAATTGTACCCCAACCTGCAAATAAGTGTGATTGATAAGAGGCTCTGTCAAAGCCAAAAGTGATCCTATCAGTTCTGGGGTCAGCAGGAAGACTTTATTTATAGGACCAGTTATTTTAGTCTTAAACACCAATTCTTTCCACTTTGATCTTAGGAGGTCGGACAATTAAGTTCATGAGCTCCTCTAGAAAAAGAGGGACAGAGTGACACACCTCATTGGCGAATACCACTATGGTCACCTTTGAAGTCCTCCACTCGGGAACCCGTGCCCTGACACCAGTGCCTAATACGCTCTTCAAAGCAATTCTGGACCTCTTTTTCTGGAATGACCAGCCAAGCTGTTGTTGTATGAGGTCTGACAATTAAGTTTGTGAACTCATCCTAAATGAAGTAATTTGAAGGGTAGACTAGGTTCTCACGTCGGTGTGTAGCTTCAGAGGTGACCACAGCGATACTCAGGAATGAGGTAGCTATGCAGCACTTTTTCTAGGATGAATTGATGAACTGAATTGTCTTGCCTAGCTAAATACACACATCCTTCCTTGCTTTTCCCAGTTCTTCTGGTGCATAAAATTGCACATATAAAAGAAAGTCAATTCAGAGTTAGACCATTTTAATCCAGGTTAAAAATGAAACACAAAAAGGGAACAAAGATGTGTTAATATATATATTTGCCTCAGAATAAAATGGCATTATTTGCATTTGGACTACAGACATAATACTGAAATTGCAACTGCCAGACACCTGCACCCTGAGTAGATGCTCTTAGCTGCAGGTAATGTAGACAATGGATCTTAGAAAATGGAATCAAATTCACACTTTTCTACTGTGACCTAGAAAACAACAAACAAAAAAGTATTAAAACCGAACCTGGGATCTCTTGCTTTCTTATACTTCTGGAAGAAAAAACAAAACAAAACAAAATCCTGCCTGGGAAACGTCTTGGAGAGGTTGAATTTAGGCTCCATTTCTTCCCCAGCTGTGTCCTTGGCAGTCAACCCCTGTCTAAGCATCCTTCTATCTCCCAGGCACTAAGTGTTCATTGCCCCTTACTTAAGAAAACACTCTTGATTTCCATTCTCTGGGTACCTACAGTTAGCAAGGAACTAACTGCCTATAATAACTTGGCATACCCCAAATTGTTTCACAAAAACTTTTGCTTCCATGAGACTCTTTCACTACAAAACAGTAATAATCACAGCTTTAAACAGCAGTCATGGTATCCTGGTTACTCTAAGAGTAAAATAGCTCAATGCTTATTTTATATGTTTATTTCACTAAATATTTCACATGACATGTTTATTTCACTAAAAATCACATTCAGTTTATTGCCTACTTTATTTCACCAGACTTGGTCTCAACTGACTTTTGCCTATCTTCAAATCAAATCTACCCTGAGAGAAAGAAAATTTTTCCATTGTTTACTTGTTTGAAATCTATAATCTGAGCCAATCCCAAAGGATTGACCACATTTCAGAAATGCTTTCATCTGTGCAACCTTTTATATTAATGTATGCTATTATATGCAGTGAATAAATACTAAAATCTAAAATACAAAAAGGAATCCTCAATAGAAAAGAGCAATCAATCCTTATTCAGATCGTACACACATAACGATGATGCTGTAAGAACTAAATAAAGGCCTAATAGTCACAGAAGCAACAGAAATTCATGGGGAACATATAGCAGGTAAAAGAACTCTCAACTAGGGGTTGAGAGTCACAGGGCTTGAATTCCCAAACTGTCACACCAACCAACTAGAAAGCAAAATGCTTAGACTAATTCTCTAAGTTCTTGCTAGAAAGATAGTTTTTTAAAAAATTCTATGAGTAATTCTGTGTTGCCTTCTGTTGAGAAAGCTAATTACCCAATTATCTAATAAAGGATTCAGTCTTCATTTTTATTCATTAGTTAACTACTTTTGATGTTCTCAAACGTGCTTCTATTTCAGATCTTACATTTCCTAAGGGAGTCAGTTTGAGCATCACTTGTTTCCCTTAACAGGTGGATTCCAAAGCAACACCAATACTTTCATTCTAGAGCAAAATTTATTAAGTCCATCTATGTATCTACCTTGCTGAGGGAGGGTCTATGGAGCCTTCATTAGATTTTATAAGGTCATGAAATCTTACCCTAGAGAAACAAAAATGAGTTATGTGCTGTGAATATGCATAATCATTGTAAAGATTCTATATGGACAGGTTGATTGATGTAGGAAATGCACATATACTAGACTGTATCTTAAGTATTCTTTTCAAGGTAACATAGGTAGAACCATCTTGAATTCATTTTGGAATAAAACAACCAGAGAGCAAATGTTTCGAGATGCATAAAAGAAATCAAATGCAGCCTGCAAGACGAGTAGGGAGATGAAACCAGGACTTCTGGAGCCATTTTCTTACTCTGAATTACCTTGCTTGCTTTATGATTTGAGAAAAACCACCATATTTTAAATTCTGTTCTGTAGGGGATAATTATGCTTCTAGGTCTTAATACGAAAGTACTTTGTAAAAAACAAAGCATTAACATTATGTATTGATTCTCCTGTAGAAAACAACCCTTCGTTTTTTCATTTTTCTAAACCACTTTGGGTTTGCTACTCTGAAGCAGTTCACCCTTTACGTAGACACTGTAAGAGAGTGGATCCAGTTGGGCTGATCTGTTTTTAAACTGTGAAGTTTGCCCGGGGATGAAGTGGCACTCCATAGCGATATTCAATACTGCAGTAACATACTTAAACAAACACTTCGAGAAGTCCCTAATAGCTACATTTGCAGATGTTGGCTTTGGGGATGTAATTTAGTTTATATGATAAATCCAGAATGCTTTTTGGTGTAAATAGTAGTTTGTGCCAAAAAATAATTATCAAAATGGGGCCTTCCGCATACAATTCCTCCTTCCTCTTTTTTTTGTAGATGAGCTGAGACCAGGTTTGGTTCGATCTGAAACAAAGGACTTTCAATTTGTCAAACAACAGTTCCCATCTGGCCTATTCTCCTGCCAAGTCCCAGACCTGGGCTTGTGTGTCTAAAATTTCAGCAGCAACTTAGACCATGTGTCTTTACACGAAAAAAAGAAAAGCAATTATTTCCATGGGTGACCAGATGATTTCCATATCCTCTGATGAACACAGCAATCTACTGAGAACCACAAAGTGACTCTGTATCAGAAAAAAGAACAGGGATTCTTTAGTCTAAGGATTTTCTAGAATAAAAAAGTCACAAAGTAAGTCAAGGTGGGTCAATGGGAGGCTTGCTCGAGTCCTAGTTCTGCTTCTTTCCCGTGCTGTGATATTTAGGAAGACTCCTCATTTCCCTGAACCTCAGTTTCTCTCTCTCAAATATCAGCTTGGCTGGGTGCTAATGTTTCCCCCAGTCCTATATTTGTGCTGATGTCTTGGACAGAGATTTGTTGTGAGACTAGGAAATGAAGTCTGGGAGTTTGATTTTGTTTTCTTAGGTTTTTTTGTTTTTCTTGGTTTTTCCGATCTGAAACTCTGCAGCCTAACTAGAAGGTTCTATGCTGGAAAACAACTCAAAAGTGGCAGCTGGCCATCCAGACCATGGATATTCCGTTTGGCTGGAGTTTGTTTGCTTAGCACCTTCCATGTCTGTTTACTTAGAATTTGGCTCATTGGACCAGTCTCAAGAGAACTTTTTCTTTTGACAAAGGTCCAGTGAAAGGGAAAAGGTCATTCAAAGGTAGCAGAATCTCCAGCGTCCTTTCCAGCATCACAGGGCCTGCTGCAGAGCACGCAGCATCACAGAAAACACTGGATGGTTGTGGCTCCTGTCCCTCTCCAGCAAAGCAGTGGTTGGAAAATATCAACAACGTAGTCTTTTCAGAGAGTGTCCATTCCCTGGGCGCTGCCTTACCAACCAAAAGATACGGGTGTCACTTACATGGACTCAGTAGGATTTTTTTTTTTTTACTGGTTTTTAGGAGCTAGAGTTTTAGTATCTCTTTCCCTCACCCATTTGGTTTTAAAGAAATATTTTTTAAAAAAATGGATTAGGGTCCAGCAAACATATAAATTTGCCTTATGTGTTTTGTAAAAACAATCATAAATACACATGTGCCAAGTCACAGATACCTCTAACCTCAAAGCCAACCACCTCTCTGCTATGAAGCCTCCATGTTCTCATGTCTTATAATGGAGTAGTTGGGCAATGACTCGTTTGAATTAAAAGTGATTTTAAAGACTTGTTGGCCTCTGATGTATATCACCCGCCTATTCAAGACTACTTCATTGCAGGCAGTGGTTCTCTTGCACCAATTTTGTACCTACTCCCCAACCCAGGGGACATTTGTCTGGAGACTTTTTGGTTGTCCCAAATGGAAGGTGTTCTCTTGACATATAGTGACTAGAGGTCAAGAATGTTGCTAAATATGCAGAGGGCATAACAATGAATGATTGACCCCAAAGTCAACAGCACCAAGATTGAGAAAACCTATGTTTTTCCACTGTCCTCCTGCAGACCTGGTATCGGAGAGCAAATTCCTCAGGGTCCCCTATTTCTGTCATTGCAGAACCACTTTTGTCATATTAATATTTCCTAGGTCTTTATGTATAAGAATCTATATTTAACATGTTTGTGCAAAGTAACTCAATTTTTAATGACTTATTCTTGTCCTAACCAATAGTATCTGTGAAACTGTAAATGTGATGTTCTAATTATATTTTTCAATATACATAACAATAAAAACATGACTATGGAAATTAAAAATGTTTATCCATATTCTCTCTAAAATTTTCTCACATACTACTGTGCCTGCCAGATTCCAGAAGTAGCTTTAAAGGTGTTTGATTCCAGCCATTCCTCGTGGCTTGACTCCCTGCAATCACATCCTTGCCAAGTGGTCAGGCAGCCAATTCTTGGACACTCCAGTGACTTGTGAGAACTCATTCATTCATTTAACAGTCAGGGGTACAGACACTATACTAGAAGCAGGACAGACAGCGGGGAGGGTGTAGTAAGAGACAGTCCCAACCTTCCCGCCACACACAAGCTAATGGAAGAATTGTTATCTTATTTCCCACCACATCTGTTACATGTTCCCCAGTTTCTTGCTCACGTCTGTCACAAAAAGAATGATATATTTAGAAGAAAAAGTAAACATCCATAAAATGTAAAATCAGCCCACATACAACACAAAATTTTCTCGAATATTTTCAATTCATACAGTGGCTGGGGACTCTAATTGTTCCTTTATAAGGACATACAGAGGACCACCGTGGGGAGAGGATGAAGGTAACTCTGAACTATTAAGGTTCAGAGTCACCCTATTTGGGGCACTTTCTTCCTACCCTTCTCTCTTTGGCTATTCTCTGAGCTTGGGGAAGCACTGAGCTATAACATAAAACTCTTTTTTTTTTTTCTCTTTTTTTGAGACAGAGTCCAACTACCTCACCCTGGGTTAGTGCTGTGGCCTCACAGCTCACAGCAATCTCAACTCTTGGGCTTAAGTGATTCTCTTGCCTCAGCCTCCCAAGTAGCTGGGACTACAGGCACTGCCACAACGCCCAGTTATTTTGTTGTTCTGGTTGTTATTGTTGTTCAGCAGGCATGGGCCAGTTTGAACCTGCCAGCCCCGGTGTATGTGGCCGGCGCCCTAACCACTGAGTTATGGGCGCTGAGCCTAACATAAAACTCTTATTGCTATTTCGGGACTGTTGATCACAGTTATCACATATCTATTTAGTTGCCCTTTTTTTTCTGCTAGTAAGTAGTGCACATCTTTTTTTATGTTAGAATGAATGTCTCAAACTGCCTCGTTTGTAGTCCACAACCTCTGCTGCAGAAGCCCTGGGTACTAGAGCTTCTTCTTTTCTCTCAGACACTCCTAGAAGTGACCTCATTATAAAATGACCCCAGTTAAGCCATCCATGAAAAGCAAAAATCATGCAAGATTCAAACCTTGCTGAGTTGGAAAAAGAGATAGAAATGTGCCTTTTCTTCCAGAGCAAAATAACAACCACAAGCCTTCTTTTCTTCCATCAAACAAAAATAAAGATAATCAAATATAAGTCAAAGCACGCCCCCTCAACCATGGAAGATAAACAGCCACTTTTCAGTTTTAGACTTATCTAGTGTCAGGCACTATGCTAACTGCTTTGTAGATACTAGTTCACTTATTGCTCCTAACAACTCTACAAAGTTATTATTTCCATTGTACAGATGAGGAAACTGAGTCAAAGAGGTTAAATACAGAAAGTTAATAGGTGAACCAAGGTTTGAAGGTCTGTCTGACCAAAGCCTGTGCTCCCAGCCCTACAACATAATTGGATAGAGCCTCCCTCTTCTGAGCTTGGTAAGAAAGTTGAATGAAAACAGAATGGTCTCAGTGGCAGTCTGGGAGGTGGAGGCAGGATGTACTGCTTGAGCTCAGGAGTTTGAGACCAGCCTGAGCAAGAGCAAGACCCCATCTCTACTAAAAACATACTAAAAATAGAAAAACTAGCCAGATGTTGTGGTGGGTGCCTGTAGTCCCAGCTACTTGGGAGGCTGAGGCAGGAGGATCCCTTGAGCCCAAAATGTGAGGTTGCTGTGAGCTATGATGCCACGGCACTCTACTCAGGAGGACAGAGTGAGACTCTTGTCTGGACAAAAAAAAACAAACCTGGAATGGTTTGTTTTGTTTTATAGAGTATCCCAGAATGAATAAAGCTCGGGAGCAGCCTGCCCTCCTCTGAGGGCTGCGTGTGTGGCAGTACCGCTTAGGTCAACAAGAGCCTGTAGGGCAGGAAATGCCAACTGAGCACAGGGCCTTGAGTCCAGAGGAAAGAGACAGCGGGCTGCACCTGAAGCTGCATGTTTGTCTGGGTGAGTTCTTCTGCTTTCTTTTCCAGTGACATCACCCAGACCTTCCTCTTCTGTCTACAGCGGGTGGCAGCTGCCCGGTTGCGTTCCAGAAATTTCCGCCGCCTTTCGTCGGGGTCCTCGTCCACAACCCTCCGCCGGCGCCCCCCTGTGGGCTGGGGCGGCTGGATCGTCTGGGTCGGCTGCATCTGTTGCGTTGCTGGTGAAACCTGCGGGGACAGAGAGGGAGGAGGTGATGGGGACAGGGAGGCACATGTTGGTAAGGGGAGAAACCCTAAGCCAGGTCGAAATGCAAAGCACACAAAGTCAGCACACCCAACTTCTTTCCTATGAATGAGATAAACAATGAAATCACATCCATGAAAGAAAATAAAAAGCATTGAACTACATTCTTTGATATTTTGGCAAGATGCAGGAATGCCTCGGGAAAAGATGAAGTCAGATGGATTTTTCCCTGACAGCTCTTTGGCTAAATCATGGTAGAGGAGACATTTTTTTCCTCCTTCAGCTATTAAAAATGTTTTATTTAAGATGTGTTCAAAAACATCAAAGTAGCCAAATATGGCTACAGGGTGAAACTGGAAAGGTCAGGCCTATTGCCACAATATTGATGAGTCATGTGTCTTCTGCAGGAACCTGTAGGAGGTTTCATCCTAATGGTGTTAAAACCGTGTTCCTAGAACACACCTCTGGGACACTGTCATCTCCGGTGGTTCCTATCACGAGAACCCAGTGAAGTCGGGAAGGCAGCTGAAATCCTGTTGTCACTATTTCACGGTTCTTACTGCCTCGTCCTACCCATTGCTGATGGGTCTGCCTGCTCCTGGGAGCTCTCACAAGGGGAAGGGAGTTATAGAAGAACTTTCTAGGACATTCCAAGTGTGAGCTAGGGAGGGATGGTGGCAGTTACATTATGAGGAAATACTATTAATACCGGGGGCAATGCACTGTGTTGAAATTTTACTATGCTTAGGATTCCTTGCAAGCTCTGCATAGGACTCAGCAACATCTCAGACCCCTACATATGCAGCTTTATTTCCCTTCACGAGGCAGACAAACAGCAGCTTGTGAAATTTCTACAACTGACTCTTTCTGTGTCTGGACACCTGACCCTCTCCCTAATGCACTTCACTCCTTCCTCCTCCTCCATTCTCAACAAAGGGTTTTTTCTTTTTTTCTTTTTACCTCTCCCATTTCTCAGTCACTCAGGTTTATGACTGTAATACCTATAAAGTTGTTTTACAAGAGACATTTAACCTACAGAAATAGCAGGCAAAAAGTTTTAAAAATGAAGCCCAACAACCTTTTCTACCACATTCCAACCCCATGATTGAAATCAATCAGAACAACTGTAATTGCACTAGTAATGGCTACCGTTGACATCCCTGAACCGAGCGTGATGTAGTTTAATCCTAAACTCCATCAAACCTCATAGAAACAGGCTCCGGATTGAGGTCAGACTGCATCTCCATAATTTTATTTAAAGCAAAGACATTTTCTAAAACTTTACTGGCGATCTCTTTCCTCTCCCATCACAGAGGAATAACAAAATAGATTAATTGTCTGAGGTCTTACTCACCAGAGTGGCTGGTGAAGACGTAATCCTTGTTATTGGCAAAGATTTAGGACTTGTCACTGCAGCTGCTAACGCCTGAACTAACTACTGCAAAAAAAAGCATTAGCAGGGAAAGTTCTAACTGCCCGGCTGTTTTCAACCTTTACCGTTTATTTTATAGAAGACTCTCAAGTGGGCAAACTTGTTTTTTTTTTTTTTTTGGCAGTTTTTGGCCAGGGCCGGGCTTGAACCCACCACCTCCGGTATATGGGGCCAGTGCCCTAGGCCCCACCTGGCAAACTTGTTTTTAATCTCTATTGCTGAGATCTTCTTTCAGTTATGCATCCTGCTACCCTAACTTCAGCTAACCTTTAACTTGTAACACTTTTCCTGTGCCTTCATTCGAAGGGATAAGTGATGTAGAGATCAGGGGCAAGGCGAGGTTGCGTTTACAGCGTGGGGTAGTTAAGAGAAATTCCTGGTGCCGGGAAGTGAACCAGGACTCTAGGATCTGGTCCTCGTAAGCAGGAGGAATGCAAGAAGCAGAAGAAATCCCAAATACAGCGCTAAGGCTAGAATCCGTGTCCCTCGTGATTACGGGTACTTATTCTGTCTTTAAAATGGAATTCTCTTGACATGGACGTTCTGAAATTTTTGATTAAAATAAAGAATTGTGACTTTGAAAGAATTCGTTCTAAATCATCTGAGAATCTCAGAGTTGGAAGGACCTTAAGAAAATATTAACAACATAATCAGCCAATTAACACAGTTTAAGAGTGGCACGTTAGCATACTGTCTAAATATTCTGATTCAAATTTTATAGCAATACCAACCTGGACTTTTTTTTTTAGTATAAAATTTTTTTAAAGCAATATTTGAGCAGCTAATTATAACATTAACTAATTGCCTATACAATTGGCAATTTACTGATTTGAAAAAGAGGGCAATCAGCTCATTGGTAATTAGCTAACGACTGACGTATACATTCAAAGAATTGCTAAACTTGTCTGCCAAATAACTTGTCCACAGACATAACCAAACCTTGATATTTTCCTTTTCCTTAAGATATAAGTACACATATGAATCAATTTGCCTATCACTGACTTTGTAGGGCTTTTTCCCTTTTAAATACATGTCCCAGTATGGCATTTGACTAAAAATATGACTAAAAAATGTGCCCTTGATGGCACTTTATTGTTAAATTATTTGCTAAACTTTGATTGCTTTGTTTCAGAACTATTTCGGTTTGAAATTAATCATGGCTAACACGCTTTGAAAACTATGCCAGAGGCTTTACAGATTTAACACTGGTAAGAGGCTATGAGTTTATCTATCAATGATTTATTACTCTGATTTTACAGACGAGGAAAGTGAGGTATGGGGAGGTTAATCCTTTCTGTTCACAATCATACAGCAAGTAAGGCTGAAAAACAATTTAAGTTTTCTCACTCTAAATGTCAATTGATTCACTATATAGAAAACTCCTAAGAACCTTTGCAAAAGTCAGCTTGCTGATCGTATTGGAGAGTGGCTTTGGCTGACCCACTTTGTAGAAAGATGGCTGTCCAGGTTGAGTGTATGGCAGAGGAGGAGGACACAAGGGCTCAGAAAGCTGTCAGCTATGAGGTCTTGTCTGCAGAGACAGACGTCGGAGGACCAAAGTGAGTAAGTCGGAGACAAGTGAATAAGTCGGACAGACATCGGAGGAGACGGTGAATAACTGTTGTTTGGCCGTCGGTCCCACGCTTCCAACACCATCCTGCCCCAGCTGGTTGGAAGCTGGCAGTGTGGAATGGGTGGAGGGCACAGAGGAAGGTCCTTCTGCATGAGGATTCCAAGTGCCTAGGGCTAGCCATGCTCCTGGACGTGCCCTCCCTCCACTTACTAAAACTCACTCTGGTACATGGACTCGCCTCTCTTTTTGGCCCTGGGTGACATAACGTCTGCCTGGTCCCCCAACCCTCTTTCAGTTAGTCTAAGTGCTGGCTTTCTTTCCAGCCACTCCTGGTGACTCTCCGCCCCTGGGATTTGGCCTTTCTCTTGGTCTGATCATCTACTGAGCTTGGCTCTCTCTCTGCTCCCTCCAACGCATTTCACATTTGGTGCGGTGAGTCACCCCTCTGCACCATCCACAGAGCACCTTATGCCCTAGCGCCCACTCCCAAGCTTCTTTGCCTGCCTTGAATTGATACTCTTAAAAACTTAACACTAACTGTCACTCCAAAGATTGTCCATTGTATTTAACTTCCATTTTACAGGTGACCAAACTGAGTCTCTAGGATGTTACAAAACATAGCAGCTAGGGTTAGAATTAACCTATTTGTTGTCTTCATTCATATCCTTCTTCACAAGCTTAAATTCTTCCTAATTCTCCCATTCATATTGATCTTTGGGGGGTTTGTAACACACTGCAAAAATAGACTTTGGAGCACTCGAAAGCTTGTTTGCCCCCCAGAGACTAGACCTGATATTTATTATATTATTTATCTAGTAGGTTCTTCTGGGTAAGCATTACCTCCGAGGAAATAAACAGAGCACCCCAGAATGTCAGATAGAACACCTGGGCTTGTCAAATAGGTTGCTGTAAATGACCCCAGCATTAGAGCTTGCACTGCTGCGAAGATGAGAAAAGAGAGAAGAAAAAAGAAAAGCGATCATGGAAAACGTTTACCTGTGCTTGGTTGCCGGTGTGCAGGGGCGGATGTGGCGAGGTCTGGTGATGTGCTGGGTGTGCATGGAGGTGGGAGTGGGAATGATGGTGTGGGTGGCTCTGCTGGTGATGGGGCTGAGGGTGAGGATGGTGTGCGGGGTGCTGGTGCTGGTGTGGGTAGGGGTGATGAGGCGGCAGCGTCTGGTGCTGATGCGGGTGGGAGTGCATGTGGTGGTGCGGCGTCTGGTCCTGCCGGGAGCCCATCATTTCCATCATGTGGCCCATGGTGTTTATATTCCCATTTGCCATGGCGGCAGGGTGGTGAGTCAATGCGGCCTTCAACCTCTGAAATGGAACAAAGCAAGAGGGGACACCGAAGTCAGTCGTATGTATATTATAGGGATTTGGAAGCAAAACATTTTCAATTCCGTAACATTTTATATATTGACTGTTCACATTTTCTGCTGGTACCAAGATAACTTGTGTTAATTTGTGTTAATATTTTCTTACATATTGTGGTACCTAGGAGGGTCAGTGTTAGCAACAAATATCAATTCAACTGCCATAGCAAATGGGCAGGGTGTTCCACCAAGATTTAGACACTCTGCTATAATAGTGATTTTCAACTGATGTGCCAGGAAAATTTTTAAAGATCATTAAGTAAATTATTTTCAAAAGAAGTTCAAAGCACAGAAAATATATTCTTTTTAAACTCTTTTTGATGAACATAATTTAAGAATGCCATAGAAGTTTAACTCCAGGTTCAAGCGTGCCATGAGATTAAAAAAAAAAGGTTGAAAAACACTGTACTAGAAGGTACTTTCTCCTAGTCAATCATATATTCTATCTATAGCCAAATGCAAATATAAACAAAATAAAACCATTGGATGTGATAATGCCACTGAACAAAGGGACCCCATATGACACGTGGCACTGTGTGTGTTAAGAGTCACAAGCATAGGCTCGGCGCCTGTGGCTCAATGGGCTAAGGTGCCAGCCACGTACACCTGAGCTGGCGGGTTCAAATCCAGCCTGGGCCCGCCAAACAACCATGGTGGCTGCAACCAAAAAAATGGCCGGGCATTGTGGCGGGCGCCTGTAGTCCCAGCTACTTGGGAGGTGGAGGCAGGAGACTCGCTTGAACCCAGGAATTGGAGGTTGCTGTGAGCTGTGATGCCACGGCACTCTATCCAGGGTGACAGCTTGAGGCTCTGTCTCAAAAAAAAAAAAAAAAAAAGAGTCACAAGCGTAGAGTGGGAGTAGGGTGCTGCCCCGGCCAAAAACTGCAAAAAAAAAAAAGAGTCAGAAGAGTAAAAAGGTTTCTCAGATGTAAAAAGGTTTGCCTCTGAAAAAGTTTCTCCGATATAAACTAGAAACAACTTTGGATTGATTTTCAAATGTAGGAAGAATACTAATACCATTTGAAGGCTTCACATTAGCATTACTAGTCTATAACTTTTGGAGGCAATGTGTAGGTCTTTTCTGTTTGTTACCATGATCTTTCTCATGGTCCTGGCTGGTGATCTAATTTTTCTCACTCAATAACTTTCCTCTGGCTTTGAGAAAGGAGTGAGGAAAGCAGATGAATATGAAGTATTGAACCTTCTTGGACAGCCACATCAACAGGCCAGATAGTATTTCTAACACAAAAGCATTATCCTAACACACAAGTGGACAGGTGCACAAACAACCTCTCTCTGGATGTAAGGCACAGGTCAGCAAACTTTTTCTATAAAGAATCAGATACGGGCAGCGCCTGTGGCTCAAAGGAGTAGGGCACCAGCCCCAAATGCCGGAGGTGGTGGGTTAAAACCCAGCCCCGGCCAAAACTGCAAAAAAAAAAAAAAAAAAAAAATCCGATAGTCAACATTTTTGTCATTGCATGCCTTCCAGTCTCTGTCACAACTACTCCCCTCTGCTGTTGTGGTATAAAACCAGCTGTAGACAACAAGTAGGTGAGTGAAAATGCTGTGTTCTAATACAATTTTATTCAGGGACAGGAAATCTGAATTTCATATCATTTTCACATGTCATGAAATTTTATTCTACTTTTGATTTTTGTCTTAATAGTTTAAAATGAAAAAAGCCATTCTTAGCTCACATGCTGTACAAAATTAGACAGCAGCCCGAATTCGGGCTGTGGGCCGTTTGCTAATGCTGTTCAAAAGAATCAGCTAGTAATCAACTTAGCCCCAAGTTTCTTCACAATTGTTTTTCCTTCAACACAGGCAATTATCATCATATCCTGAGGGGCACAATGTGCTAAGTGCTGTATAATGCGGTTACTCCTCGCAAATGTGTCTTGTGCAGAGATGATAGTCTAACTGGCAAGCTCAGTTAGCTTCATGAAGTATTTACTAAGGGACTCAAAGTTGTCTCCGGATTTGTGTTCTTATCTGATTGATGACAGTGGTGTGTGATCTCTGGGCAAAGGAAGCCTTGTATTTAAGTAATGATCAAAGCCACCATGTTCTGGGCTTGTACAATATTCATGAATCCTCAACCAGTTAAACTACTGAAAGATACCAATTAATCAAAATCTTTAGTTAAATGTAAAGAACCTTCACTTGTTTAAAAAAGAAAAAAGGAGAGATGGTAGATTATAAGTTAATATTAGATAATCATTTAAAATATTTTTAATATCCTGATTCAGTAACCGCTTTGTCTACTTGTCTCCTACTTTTAAAACATTTTGACAGATTTTGTTACGTGGATATGCTGGGTAGTGGTGACATCTGGGCTCTTGGTGTATTCCTCACTCAGATGGTGCAGACTGCATCCAACACGTAATTCTTCACCCTCATCCCCTCCCCACTCCCACTTTCTAGTCTCCAGTGTCTGTTATTTCACTCTATGTCCATGTGTTCCCCACTCGCCTCCTCATTCACAGGCAACAGCTCCTGACCTTCACAATGATAATGCTGAGAGTCAAGTTCCCTGAATCTCTGGAAAAGATTAGATACTAGGTACTGTGTTTACCACTAGATAGAAAGGTGAATAAATACTTCTCATCCTCAATTTTTAGAAATGATTTCATTGTCTTTATAAAAATGCTCATTACAAAAGATTTAAGCAATGCTTAAAAGTGTGATGAAGTCAGCAATATCTGAGCCAAATGTGCTTTTACATTTGGTGAGTTAGCAGCTTTCCAAACAACACTATATACATATATGTAGAAGAGGAAGAACAACCAGAATACTTTTATAGTAGTGGAGTCATAATAGCATGTAATTTAAAAAACTCTTATTTTCCCATGGTGTAGTGAACGAGTAAAAACTGAATTCTGAAGTTCTGAGCTTCAGATACACATTACTTTACCTGAAGCAAAGTTTTTGAATGGTATTTCCAAACTTAAGGATGAAAAAAAAATTATGTTGAAATCATTATGGCTTTTCTAAAATTGACATATTAGATAGTATTAATGAACTTTCTAAATTATTCCTTATAATTTTATTGTTATAAATAAACAGCTGTAGCTGGAACATATTCTTCTTAGCAAAGTATCTCAAGAATGGAAGAAAAAGTATCCAATGTACTCAGCCCTACTATGAAGCTAATTTATAGCTTTCATATGAAGGCTGAGACCCAGTTATAGCACAAGAAATGGGGAAACGGGCAAGGGAGGGAAGGGGAGGGGGGAGGATAGGTGGAGGGAAGGTGATTGGTGGGATCACACTTACGGTGCATCTTAGAAGGATACAAGTGAAAATTACTAAAAGCAGAATATAAATGTCTTCATATAGTGATTAAATGGCCATGAAGGCTATGTTAAATAGTTCAATGAAAATATTTCAGATTGTATATGAAGTCAGCACATTGTGCCCCATGATTGCACCAATGTACACAATTATGATTTAATAAAAATAAAAAAAATAAAGAAAGAAATAAACAGCTGCATAGTAAAACAAACAAACAAACAAACAAAAAACACTGCAAGAATCTTAGGTGAAAAAGTAAAAACTGCCACCTGCCTAACCTTGTCCCCTAAATCCCAGCCCCAGTTCTCAGATACGGCCACTACGTATTCTAGAACATTCTCATAGCATTTTTAAGAATATGTGCAAGTCCTTTTTGTGATATATAGTTTTGTACCCTGATCTTTGTCCTTCTTACAATGTATCTTTGACATCTTTCCATATCAGTCAAAATAGTTAATAATAACTAGCATTAACACATGCTCTGTGCCAGCCTTTGTTCTGGATGGGCTACAGGTATCAAGTCATTTAATCTTGAAACAATCCTGTGAGCCTAAAGGAGAGTCAAGGTCACAGGCCAAGGTTGGCCCCTGGTAGGAGAGGAAGTGCTCTACTTCTAAAGCATTTTCTCAAAGCCAGGAGAGAAGGTGCCAAAAGGCATGCCATTTACACTTTGCCAAAAAAACAGGAATGAACTGTGCTATGCCACCTTCCCCTGTAAAAAGGAAAGGCAGAAAGAAAGATGGGGGGCTAGAAGAGTTAACAGGGTAAAGGTCCTTGCTGCAGGGTTCAGCAGTGGCCACGTGTGTCTGTTATTTAGCATAAAACTGGAGATACAGATGCACTCCTTTTGAAATTTGGTGGACAGTAGGAAATTCCAGCAAGCTCTCCTGCAGCCAGGGGTCCTCCAGGGCCCAGCAGCTTTACCTGCCTTGTTGTATTTGTGAAGAATTGATACTTATATCCCCCAACTACTCCAAAACACAGGTATATTAAGGTCCATGTGTCCCTTCTCCTAGCCCCTACTACCTGCCCCTTGAGTATCACCCTTCTAAGTCTCAAGGGATGAAGCTCAAAGTTCTGCAGGGCCTGGGCCTGCCCTCCCATCAGCCCCAGCTCTTCCCACCCAGCTACCTGGTTACTGATAGTCCCTGGAGGGGACATGTGCTCCTTGGAATGTGCAGGGCCTTCCATATGGTTCTCCTTTGGCCTGGAGGCTCTTTCCATTTCTTCAAACATTCTATAGCTCTCAGCTCCAGCTTCTTCCTTAGTAAAATTCTCCCTGGTCTTCTGGTCTCTATCACCTCCTGTTGTATGGTCCCAGAAGAACCATATTCCTTTCATTTTTTTAAAATCAATTTGTAGTTGTATAATTTTTAGTGTGATCATTCAATTATTTTTCATCAACTGTCCCAGATTGTAAATTTTATGAGAACAGGAACCAAGTTGGATTTTTCTCAGTTTTCAATTCAAAAACTTTAACATAGACCTGATAAATATTATATCCTAAATTTATACTTTTGGAATGAATTCTGAATGAATAAATGAATAAAACCATCTGAAGCTCATGAGAAGGATGCCGCATGTTTTATCTTGGATCGCTGCAGCTGGTATTTACATGATTTTATTAGCCAACCAAGGTTAGCAGAATCGACTGCAGAAGTCACATAGGCAGGTGGGAGGCAAAAGCACAGTCAAAACAGCCCCCTACTCCACTCCCTGCCTGCCCTCTAGAAAAGGAAAACAGAGAGAGGAAAACATAAATAAACAAGAGGAATGAACATTAATTTTATCTTTATCTATTTTCTCTGTAATTGTGGCAAGGAATATAAAAAATATGTAGGAGTGGGTCATGGTGTTGTTCCTTCAGTGCTGTGAACAACTTTTCCACTTTTAATTAGGAGCAAATGAAGCCTGACAAAGAAATACTCTGCCCCAGATCTTCATCTCTCAAATAATTAGCTAGTACTGTTAAGGGAAATTACTTGATTGCCTCAAGTCTATTCTTGCACATTTCACGCCAAGATGATAATGCTAGCAATGCTTATAACATTCCATTTAACTGTTTATTTACTCAACAAATATTTATTTGGTTTAGACTATGTGCCAGGTACAATGCCGGGCACATCCTTATTTGCCCACTCTCTGAAGGAAATGGAAGACGCAAACTCTTTTAAAGCTTCAGAGAGGAAAAAAATACACACTTAAGTGTAGAAATGTAGACTTTCAAGCATCTCTCAGGCCCCTGAATTAAGTCTACCCTCCTAACATCAGCCTCTATCATATATGAAGGAAAACAGTGAACATAAATGATTATCAATCTGCAGTGCTTATGCCACATTGACAATTCTCCGTGTCACTACAAAACGGTTTGGGACACTTCTCAAAGTCCTAAGGCTGCTTACTTCCCTGAATCCTGATGCCAACAAGAGCAATTGAACTGTAAATCGCGATGCGTGCCCACACAGGAGAAAATGCATTTCAATTCAAGCTGGGGGAGGAGTAATGAGCGAGAGGCAGGGGGATTCTCACCGAATGGGCACAGGCTAGGGGTGTTTGGCACACTTTTTGTGTGTGGGACATAACCACCAGAGGGATTCTACCCAACAAAATCAAACATTTTGATCTGGTCATTTACATCCTCACATTAACCTGAAATACATTTACTTAAAAATAAAATATACCAACTATAGATATTTGTACCCCACTCTCTTAGGGATGATAAATCACCAGTAAATGAGTCTGAGATGTATTTTGTAGAATGATTTTTCTTTTTGAAGCTGAACTGTGTCTTGTTTTAAATGACATTCTGCCTAATGCCAAAAAAACTCAAGGGAGAGAGGAGGGAAAATTAATGAGCAAATCAGCTTATATTTTTCAGCCATAAAGACCAGGGTTATTACTGAGATGCGACAGCAAGAAAGAAGAAAACTGTTTCTGTCGACTTCCTATCGTATTCTACCACGTTCATTTATTTGAGAAAGCAAATTGGGAGAGGCAACGAGAAGTCTGAGCCACAGCTGGTTTTCGTAAGTAAGGGTCATTTTCCTTGGACCTGTGTATTTTACAAGCGCCTTTGTTCACTGCTCCCGATGGGAGGCTGGACCTGCTGCCTAGGATGTGAGTCCTGGTTGGCAACCAGCTGTCCACCTCCTCCCAGCGTGGCCGCTACCACCATGGCCCAGTCCTGGCCACTCTAATTTCCCCTAAGCTCAGTTTTGCATCGCGGCACATTGTGTGAAGCCCAGATACATGCACCCGCCGTTAGCACCACAAGTGTGCCCACATGTGGACCTGGTGAGTCTGTACACACAGAGCACACCCACTCACACCCACCCCAGGCAGTTTATCTCCCATTAGCAACTTGTTCGTGCCAATTAGAAACATTTGTGGAACTATGACAACCTTCTTCATCTTCAGCAAGGCTGACTGCTTATGCCTTACAGATTCTGAAAGCTAAGTCGAATTATTAAACATTATTTGAAACTCACTTGGGTGAGTGTGAAGAAGGTTGGAGCATTTTTTCTAGAAAGGTTTTAATTATAAATAGCTGTTGGGTTTTGTCCCAGAAAAGAATGCGATAACACTAAAATGTAACCCCAATTTCTGGGTTGACCACAAGTAAGAGACTGTCTATATACATGGATGACAAAATCTGTGCTCATATTTCCTTTGGAACACAGAATAATTGGTATCACTCAGTGGCCTCCCTAAAGCATTACTGGAAAATATAATTGTTTCTTTCTCCCCCTCCCCCCCAAACGCAGCTGACCCACAGATGGAAGAGTCAACACAGACTTCTGAATGGTCCCGTCCATGGTGTAAAACCAGGAAACCCTTTTCTGGATGTGTGCTTTTTCCTCCAGGTAGCAAAGATTTCTGAAGTTGTCCCTCAATTGGTTTTCTAAAAATCCAACTCATATTTATTCCCTGGATTTAATTAGGATAAAAAGGTCAGTTTAGATCCCCAAATGCTTCTGACCATGAGAGGTAGGAAAAGACAGAAAACTGTCCCACACCATCCTCCAGAAACTGCAGGCTTCCTTTGCTAAAGTAAATAGTTATAATGCCCAGAATCATAATTGGCTTCGGGATGTCCACTGAGAATTATTTTATGACCCTGATAGCACAGTGGACCTTAAAATTCATACCTATTCTAGAATCATCATTAAGATAATTAACCAAAATCATATTTGACTTAATCACTTGGAATAAAACATGTTCCTTTTAACATTTTCATAAGGTAACTTGGCTTTTAAGGTTTCAGAATTTAAAGTCATATTCCGCTTTAGATTTTGCTTTGGTAATAAAATTTTAAATAGGGTTGCCAGGTTGGAAGGAGACATTACCCAGGAGGGGGAAGACCTAGAAAAAAAAATTCATACTCTGTCATGTTAATATCCTTAAAACTTATTATTTCTGAAGCTACTAGAAATGACATAATTAGTACTGAACACATAGAAGCTGTATTATAAGTCCACATTCTAGTCCACTGGAAAACAGTACAAGGAAATCTTGCAAATTAGGATGGTACTTCAGCAGTTCCATTGTAAATAAGAAAAAGAATTGAATGCTAGATCAGAACTAAGTGATACACTGAATTTTGATGGTTAGAAAGCCAAACAAATCCCAGAGACAAATCTTAGCAATTTCACTCCCAGCCCTTTTCATATCAATACCTAAACCATAGACTAATTACACTTCTGTAAGAGTGAGCCCTCAATTTGTTCTTGCCCAATGGAGAAATTAAAGAATGTATATTTATAAAATTATTTATTTCAGATACCATTTCCCTACATTTCTTGAAGTAGTTGTCTTCATAATTCAGTAGGACAGTGAGCATTTTAAGAAGCTATCCATTTTAGTGAATTTCAGGACAAACTGCTCTTGTGAGAGCCAGATCCAGTCTTAACTTTATTATATGACAACCTTAGATCCTGAGATAAGTAAACCACTTAGCTCCGTGTGCCTTAAGCCACCTACCAAAAGAGGTGCAGGATCCTTAGCTCCTTAATCCATCAGAGAAAGGATCTTAAGTTGATGCTTGCTAAGTGGCAGAAATCTATTAGACAAGTGAGTTGGATGAATGTCTAAACTAAAGAAAAGTCATTGTTGTGGAGAACTTTAGGAAAAGAACAGAAGAATTCTTGGATCTAAAGCCCAGGTCCATGACCTTGGGTGGTCACCTTGAGCTTCACATTTCTCTTCTATGAAATGGGAATGCACAATGGGAGGAATGCCTGTATAAACGATAAGGATATCCAGAACATCCAGTAGGACAGAGTACAGCTGTTTTGTGGATGAGGGGTGGGTTGGTGGGGTGAGGTTAATATGAGCTTTGGATGAAAAATAAAGCACTATGGAATATTGTTCATCCTTGGAAAGGAATGAAGAACTGATACTACAACATGGATGAATCTCAAAGGTATTATGCTGAATGAAAGAAGCCAGGCACAATGGGCCATATTTTATATGAGTTTATTTGTATATGTGTATGAAATACCTAGAATAGGTAAATAAACCCATAGAGACAGAAAATCCGTAAGTTGTTGCCAGGGGCTAGGGTGAAGGCTAAGTGATTGTAGCATTTCCTTTTGAGATAATGAAAATATTCTGGAATTAGAGAGAGGTAATGGTGTATAACATGTTGAATGGAGAAATTAATGAATGCACATTTATAAAATTGTAAATGTGTATCTTAAAATGGTTAATTTTACGTTAAGTGGATTGTGCCACAATTTAAAAATAAAATAAGACTCTCTAAGTGGGAGCTGATAGAAACTCTTGGCTTCATCTGAGACTAATATTATGACAACGTCTTCAGTGAAACACTGTAATATGAAATGATAAAAGATGTGTTGTCCTAGGATGACTACAGTCAATGCCAGTTTTCTAGTATTTGTCTCAGACACTTTGACTCCTCTGTAAGATACTGATGCTCACCTTTTCTCACAACTCTATCATCTTCTAGCTGACTTAGAACTAAGGAGAAATTCAGAAGTAGTAGCCATCACTGTGTGTGACACAAAGCTGGTAGAGAGCCCTCAACACACTGGTAGAGAGGGCATTGGGGGGGGGGGCTGACTGAATGAAGACTCCTCATCCGCAAAGGTCTTATCTAATAAGAGAACTCTAACAAGAATCAGTGTAACACCGTGTGAGTGGTTAACACAAACAAGACAAAACAAAACAACAACAACAAAAAGAAAATGCACCTACTATCCAAAGCAGTTTAGGGGAAACATAGCGTGGCACTAACACACATATAACAGAAGGATGTGGGGATTTTATTTGACTTCCTAAAAGCATCATTATCGATATAGATATCAAAACAGCCGATGTGATTGTTCAATGCCAATAACACTAGGCTAGAGGACCTACTGGGAAAGAATAAGTCCTACTCTTCTCAGCATAGCTGCAATGTACCGTACAAACCTATGTCCCCTCACATGCCTGCCCCCACCAAAGACACGGGTAATAGGTGTTGAGTTTTCTCTAGAGGATTATCCTAGTTCTTAAGTGATGAGCACATGTGCTACTTCCATTTTCTCCTCTGTAGCACTATTATGAACATCCCTATATTTGCACATCTTGGCACATTTGCCTATTTCTGAAAAGTGTATTTTATTTTTTATTTTTGCAGTTTTTGACTGAGGCCAGGTTTGAACCCACCACCTCTGGTATATGGGGCTGGCGTCCTACTCCTTGAGCCACAGGTGCCGCCCGAAAAGTGTTTATTATTTAAAAAAATACATGATGAATTGATCCATTCAACTGGGTTCAAGTTCTAGGCAGAGTCAGTGGTAGTGGTAACAGTGGAGTGTGTTTGTGAGTGTGTGTGTGTGTACACCCATGTGTGGGCTGGGTATCTGTAAAAGGAGATCTAAAAAAATGGGCATGGGGGGCCCCTGATAAGTTCAGCTTGAAAGGGCCTTTCATTGGGTCTTGCTTTCTTATGGTGTCAATATCCCCATGCTCAGGTGAGATATTCTAGATTCTGTATGCATTATGGGATGATCTCAGGTACTAATTTGGCCCAGAAGGTATTATACACTGGTTTCCCTGGGAACTTTAAAGGTCCTGAATATACAATGAAGGCAGAATAAATATTTGTCAGTTGCCAGCCTGTCAGCTGCCTGAAAGTCTCCAGGAGTAGGGCCTGACCATGTAATGTCTTTGAAGCACTGGTCTATAATTTTCTCCACAGAAAGAAGGCTTTCTGGTGGTGATCACAGGGAGAACAATGCCCTTTGTCTTGCTGGCAAACACTACTCACCCTTAAAAACCCAGCACCTGCAAAACTGGTAACTTTGGGTGAGGGCTTATTTCCAGCTTTTATAGAAGAAAGTTCTTTTGGAAAAAAGTAATCCCTTGTTATTTTATTTTGGACGAGCTTTTAATCAGAAACATAGGCAGTAACATATGTTAGAAAAATACATATGAAACGTAGAACTTTGCATTTATAACTCACTATGGAAAATTCATGCTAATACAGCTTAAGTTTGTGATTTTAATTGCACAGAAGTCAGGAAATTCAAAGTTCAAGTTCCCACAGCAAATTTCACTCCACATGTGCATCACAGGGCCTTTCCTGAGTGTGTGACTTAATTATTTGGCAAAAAGTGGTGCAATGAATAGTGATGGAAAGGATTTCTCAGTGCTATGCTTTTCATAATCCCAAGCAAGATGGATAGGGAGCAGCTTTAGCTACTACACTGCTCCCTTTTTAATGCACACCAGTCCTTGGATATGTGCTTGGTGACCAGGTGACAGGCATCCCACTGTGGTGCCTGGTGCAGGGTCTGGCAGTGAGCTCCTCAGGAGAACAGCTGGTTGCCATCATATCACCTGGTTCTCCAGCAGATCCTTCTCCACGCCCTGGTCAGGGCATCTCTGGCCAGTGGGCACTTCCCCCAGGTCTATTCCCAGAGGGCATTTTAATAACTCTAAGACTCAAACTTTGGAATCTGAAAATTTGACTTCAAAACCCTCAGGGGACCAGAGAGGGAGCCTTCTCCTGAAGCACTCGTCTCTGTACCCCTCAGGACAGTTGTCCAAGACAGTTGTTCTACATTGTTGTCTTCTGGCTTCATTCCAGGAGTGGGGAGATGGCGAGATGTGTACCACCAAGTCCCTGCCAGAGTCTCCAGGTGTTACGGCCAAGGGGGCCTTGAACTTGACAACCATAAGAAGTCTCCAGGTGCTTCTCTCTAATTATGGAGTAGTTGAGCGTATGGAAGTTTACATTGTCTCCTCCCTTGGTATCCACATCTGAGTCCAAGAAACATGCTCTATGTGTACCCAGTGCTGCTTTTTCTTCTTTGGAAGACAGTTGTGGTATATTTGGGTCCTCCATGCTATCCTTTGCTTCTGAATCTGACCCTTGCCGAAGGGCCCCAAAGTGTGGGGTCCCCAGTACTTACCACTGATATGGAAGGAGGGTGGTGGGGCAGAGAGATTATAATAATCTTAATTCTTAAGCACCCACTTTGTGAGTGCTTTGTGAGTGTTAAAGGTCCAAAGTCAGTGGACCAATAGCCAAATCAACTTGCTGTGATGGTTCTACCATCCTGTTAAAGAACAGTTCCAGTTGTGCCTGGGAGTAGTCTGGATTATATGGGCTCCACTCAGCGGTCATTCAACAACACAAACAGCATGTTCATAAATAGCCCCTGACCTAAGTAAATGAGGTGAAAGCTATGTTAATTAGTAGGATGTAAGCACTCCAATTTGTACAAATAATCAACACACTGACTCCCACAAAGGCATAAATGTATTCATGACCTATGTATATATGACTTAATAAAAAAAAATCACAGACTTAAACAACAACAAAAATAAATAAATAAATAAATAGCCTCTGAGCTCTGAGCTCAATGAGAATTCCTAATGTCATGTGTGAACTGCCTGTTCTCTTTGAGCAGGAAGGGCTGTAGAAACTTCTGAGAGACTCACAACCAAGATTGATCATCACTAATCAGAGCTTCCATCACAGCATAATCGTTAGTGTTTTAGTCAAATCACACCAAGGAAGATAAAGCTGTGCTTGGGGGGAGCCAGAACAAAACACACAATCTTTCCTTTTTACCCTGTATATCCACATTTAAGAAATTTAAAAAAGAAGCCCTTCATAATTGACGAAGAATCTGGCCATTGTGTGTGTGTAGAAAGTTACATGTAAGGAGAGCTTTTCAATTATTCCATAAGGAGATGGAAGTGCAAAGCATGTACAACCAAAAATGAGAAATAACTTATTTGCTGAGCTGATATGCATCCAAATGACGCTGGGTCTCACCTGCATTTTACAAATTCCATTAACAAGTACATATTGGAAAATAACTGAGTATTCTATGCTTTTTTCTAGTTTCAGAGTTTTCTCTTTGTTGTGTGGGATTTTTTTTCAGGTGGAATGATGATCAGAATACGTTAACTATCTGGTGTATTTTTGACAGTGGACTCGCAGGACCTTGCTAAGCTGTCTTTTTATATTTCCTTTTCTATTGTCTCCATGACTTACAATTCAATGAACCAGAGATCTAAATCTACTCTTTTACTACCTACAACACAAGTAATGGGGGTGGAGGGGTGAGGAGTGTGAAACCATCTCTTTAAATCACATTGTCACGACTGAGTGCCATTCTAAAAATGCCAAGGAGAAAGCTTTCTGGTTGATTTATTAATTGAAAATGGCCTCTCTGAGAATTTATCTTCTAACAAGCTTAGGATATCATTTTCATGATCTGTCTTCTTTTCCAGCTCTACCTATTTCTTCTCTGACTCCACATTTCTCTTAAGCAAGTGCTCACCAGGGACTGAGCATGATATGGTAATTCAGTACTTTCCTTCCAGAGAGGGCCAAGCTCTTTGTAGATATGAAGCCTATGAAGGGGGTGACAAAGATAATTCTCCGCCTTGTCGGAGATGTAGAAAATTCCTATGAAGGAATGTTAAGTCATCTGCTCAGGAATCAGTATAGAGAAGGAATTTGAACCTGGTATTGGTCTTAGTGGTGCAGCCTACTTGGTTGGACAGCTTTCTGATCAGAAGGCTGGCAGGTAATAGAGAACAAGATGGAGAAAGCAAGAAGGAAGAAAAGAAACAAGGATGGAGAGAAGGAGAGAGGACACGGGGAGAGTAGGATGAGTGAACACAGGTCGGCTCCAGCTGAAGATGGAAAACACAGACTATTCTAGGACTCTGCATCTATTAATTTACAATGATAAGGCAGAATCATTGTAAAAGAGAAGTGGATACAAGACTGAGTCAAAATACCCCAAATTCAAAATAAGTTCAATTCCCTTTTTTGGAGAATTATCCACTCCACCCTTGTTTCCAGATAAATTAATCACCAAAGGAACATTATCAAGTGGTTTCTTCTCTTTACTCTCTGCCAGCAAAAGAGAGCCTGGATTTGGTGTGGCAGATAAGGAAGAAACTGCATCTTGTGGGGTTGTTTTTGTATGAATAACATTATATGTATAGAGACATTTGCCCACTTCTGCCAGGCTTTCAAACCATGAGTGGTTAACCAGAGCCTAACAAAATGGTTAACCAAATGTGTCAACCACTAAGCCACGTGAAAATGGTGATGGCAGTTCCAGCAATGGGGAGTTGTTCTCTCATTTCTGTGATATACTCCAACCAGCAGCCAGCCTGATTTTTAGGATGGCATCATGTGTAAAGAACATATCCTGGTCTGCAGAGCTCTCGAGGGGGAAGGCCTGCTCAGCAGGGAAAGAGCCTTTGGTGTTTCCAGACTGCTTCTCCTGCTAGGCAGATATTGCTGCTCTGCGTTTGGATTGAAACATTTTCTCCGACACGTCCACATTAAGTGTGCTCAACACTTGGTTCTGGACTGAGTAACGGATGGGACCAAGCCCATCCATGTGGGAATCGTTTTTAAAGTAGAAGATGGATTGTTTATCTTGGTACCGTTTCAGTGCCTGCTATTTTCACTCTTACTTTCCTTTTGTTTTCTGCTCAAAAGTACCCTTTGATTTCTTTCCAAAACTCATTCACTATGGGCAGTATATCATCATTAAGCTTCCTTGGTGGGACATCATATACTGCATGCTTTGCCAAGGAGGATAACTGTCAACAAACACTCAACTTACTATGGTTGGATAACATTTGCTGTGAGTAGGACTACTTTTTAAATGAACAGAATTGATTTATGTTATTTAGAAGCTCAAAATTCTTTATGGACATAAGACGGATCTGTACTCAAGTTCAATTTGTAAACAAATAAATAAGTAATAATATTATTCTACCACCTACCCTAATCCTTGGCCCCCAAAAGATAGAGAGAGAGAGAGAGAGAGAAGGTTTTGAAATCAAAGTCAGATTCCAATAAGAGAAAATGCATCTAAATGCTTTTGTTCATTCTATTCAAAAATCTTAAATTTAATCTGGGCACTTAACATTGATTCCTTTGATGCTCTTGGAAGGAAGTTTGGAAAGACATGGAGGGAAAGCGGGCGGAAACAGAAGCATGTTTTTAAGTCTCTTTCTTCTATCATACCAGATTTAAAAATTTTTAACTACTTTTAAGTTTTTCATTTAAAGATAGAATATCACTGAATAAAAATCTGGGACTCCGAGATTATGCATTTATGACCCAAGCTATTGACACCAATACTTACCACTGTATTAATCTACCTTCTGAAGTAAGAGTTATACCTCTCTTTGAATCCTAATTTGGGGCCTTGGTTTTGTGTGCAGAGATGATAAGCCCTCCAAATGCACTCTTTTTCCATTCCTGCTCTCTGCTTAGCTTCTATCTCAGATAGAATTCAGATCTCTGTAATGTCAGTTGTCAATTAATTAAGTATATTATCAAAAGGATACCTCAACAGAGAATGTTTTATGCCATGCTGGTAAGATGTGGTGTCTACCATTCAAACTCAATAAACGGACCTGTTGGGAAGACTGGCCTCCTTTAAAACAGAAGCACCCGAGAGAGGGGTAGAGAAGGGGCCAACGGACACAGTGCTGCATAAGTCTGGTTTGTTTCCTCCTAACTGACAGTAGCTACCCAGGATAGAGGTGAACACTCCCAGGATTAGTCAATGGTGATCATCTCAGAACTTAACAGTTACAAAATCATATCAGATGAAAACCACAAATCTCAGGAATCAGAGATGATGATTGCATTAAGTTATTCTCGAATTTACATTTCATATGGTTCTGAGTTTCAAGGCTGGTGCAAAGAATACCTATAAAGCAACTAAGAAGGAAAAAAACTCAGTACACTACCAGCGTCTACAGTGAGTGGGTAGGTTCTGTTTATTCTGAGAAAAGTAGGTTGTCAGGACAACTGAATGAAACATTTCAAATGCAAGTTAAAGTCATACTCTTTAAGGACACTAGGAAAGACAGTGAGACTACCGTTAGAGGAGATTAACATGTCAGATGCACATCTGAGATTCTATAATCTGGTGCTGCCAAAATATATGCCAATGCAGGAATACATAAGACTTAAAGTAATTGAACCTTTCATTCCTATATGCTCTTGGGAAGCATGGGTGATGTACAGCTTGGCCTCTGATGTACTGAGGCTGGTCATTAAATGTTCCATGACTTTTTTTCTAACCAGAAGACGGTTTTAACCTGGCTTCCATTCAGCTGGGGCAATGGCAACCTCCTTACCAAAGATTCCTTCTGCCCTTCCAACTGGCAAACGCTTGCTTCATTTCCTCCTATAGAGTAAGCATCGTGCAGAATGGCTGGCTGAGCATGGCAGCTCCTCGTTCGTCACTGCCCTGACTTTTTTTTGTGTGTGTGGGGGTGTTGCTCAATCTCTCAACATACACTTTTTGAGCATTTACACTGTGCACAGTAAGAAATACCAACACAAACGTGATACTACCTATTTCCAGAGAACTCAAAATGTAGTGTATTTCACTGCCTGTTTGGGGCAGTGACATCATAGGTTAAATGGCTTGCTTCCACCGAGATTTTAAATCAAAGTTAAATTTCTCTAGCTTGAATTGAATAGATGGTGCGGGAAAGCTTACTAGCATTTTTAGATTGTAACATGCAAATCTATGTTGCTAACTCTGGCTCAAACTGGGATTTTTAGTCATGGTGGTTCAGTCCAACTGTTCTCTACAGAGGGGAACATTTACCAGTATGTGGAAACATTTTTGATTGTCACAAGTTGGAGCATGGTAAGTAAGAGGCCAGGTATTCTGCTAAACATCCTCAATGCACAGAGTATGCCCCAAACAAATATTATCCAGCCCTAAAAGTCAATAATGCCACAGCTGAGAGGCCCTGCCATGGTTTAGGCAGGCTAACATGTATCGATCGGTTATTTATTTTATTACCATGAAGGAGACACCAGAGCACTACTGGATACGTGGATTAAAATCGACTGGTACCCAAATTCAACTGAATAAAAAAAATCCTCTTTGGGACACTTTTTTGTCTTTAATGAAGTTCATCAAACCACTCTGTGGCTCAAGAATGATGACAGCAACATTAAAAGTTTAGTTTTCTATGCCCATAGACTCTAATAATTGAAAGAGTTTTGGAGCCCACCTGACCTAAGACTATTCTATTTCACATGTGAAAAAACTGAGGATCAGTGAGATTAAAGGCCATTGTGATCACATGACAAATTCGAGGTTGAAGTTATATTAAAATTCATGTCTCCTCAATGCCAATCCAGGCTTTCTCTGATTCTCTGGGGACTAGTTTGGTACTCAGCTGTATCTTGAAAGAAGCAAAGGCTCAGTGCCTGTATAGCTCAGCGGCTAGGGTGCCAGCCACATACACCAGAGCTGGGTTCGAACCCAGCCTGGGCCTGCAGCAATGATAACTACAACCAAAAAAAAAAAGCCCGGCATTGTGGCGGGCGCCTGTAGTCCCAGCTACTTGGGAGGCTGGGACAAGAGAATCACTTAAGCCCAAGAGTTTGAGGTTGCTGTGAGTTGAGACACCATGGCACTCTACCCGGGGCAACATACTGAGACTCTGTCCCCATTTTAAATAAGAAGCAGAAATGTCAAATGGGAATACTAACAGCCCGTATGCTATGTATTTTCTGTAGCACTGAGTTTGCGTGTTTTAAGGCTGACCTACTTGTCGGGAGTCATGGAGACAGAGTCAGCCACTGTGCCACGGGCAGCAACAGCAGGTGTAGCTCCTCCTCTGGAGACACAGGTGTTTTCCAGGCAGGATCTGCCAACTTGCTCAGGAGGTAAACAGACCCAAATACGTCCTCAGGAATGTCATCAAGGGTATCACCATATCCTCTCTCACCAATGATAGCTGTCTTCCTCTGGCTTCCTAAAATGCTTATTGAATTATATTCTGTTATCTTTTAAACAATTTCAGCCCTGTGAAGTTCACTGAAGGGAATTCTGTAAAGTCCTAACATTCTCTTCTCGCCGACTTACTAGATCTGCATGTGGACTCTGGCCAGCAGGATAGGGGAAGATGTAGATACTTCATCCCACTCCTTCACAGGAGAGCTGTGATGGCAGGCTCTGAATTAAGTAGTGAATTTAACACTCCTTTTATTCTCAAATAATCAACCCAAATCCAGAGATTCTAAAAATATTCTCATAAGCCTTTTTAGTAGACAGACTCAACATTGGCTTTGCTTCTAATTGTAGGGAGGAGGACTTCCCTCCCACCCAAACTCTACCTTTCATCTATAAAAAATTTCAAGAGAGGGTCTGGAGGGCGGCACCTGTGGTTCAAGGAGTAGGGCGCCAGCCCCATATGCCGCAGGTGGTGGGTTCAAACCCAGCCCTGGCCAAAAACTACAAAAAAAAAAAAAAAGAGAGAGAGTCTGGAAATATTAAAATCCAAGTATCCAAGTAACTTCTCCTCACTTCTTTTCTTTTCTTAGCTCTCCTGTAAAATATGGGGCATCTCAAAGCAAACTTTAAGTTTCAATTTTCTGTTTCATGTTGCTCATTTTCTTTGAAAGCACTGGGGGAAAGGCATGTCAAATGGGCGATGAGAGAACTGAATACAAGTTGGCTGTCTCTTCTTAGAGCCTCTGACACTGTCACTAATATTCTCCTTGAGACTGTCACCATCTCTCTCCCTGCCACCTCTAGATCTGCCTCATGACTCATGACCAAGAAAAAAGTATGAGGCCTGTGTGCGTGTGTGCGCACGTGTGTATACACATGGGATGAACATGGGGTAACAGGGAGGGAGAAGGTATGAAGAACATGATCAGGTTAGAATGCAGAAGTCTGCTCAGAGATTTTTTCCCATTGCCCTGTAAACAGGATCCTTGTTGGAATTTTGGGGCTCTGTCCTCTGAAGTTCAAGTGCATTCTTCAGGGAAGCCAGTTATATCACCACGGAGGTGTGAATGTCCTCGAGTTTCACACACACAATACTACACATTGTTGGTTCAGAATTACTTTGCTTCCTCTCCCCGCCGCCCCACCTCCAGGTGGGTCTGCAGAGAGGCCTACCACTGCCAGGGCTGAAAACACCAGAAAGCGCAAAAACACTGCAGCAAGCATGCAAGCATAATAATATAATCAAACATTAACTAGAAGTATGGTCCCAATTTTTGTCTGATAACAATCAAGGTTTGACTTTAGCAATTGCATGAAGTCTGCCCCCAAAGCTCTGTTTTCCTAGGTGGGGAAAAAAATCCAGCCATCACTTTCTCCCATTTACGGATGATGGATTAGGGTTCTGTCCCCCATAGGCAGTGAAGCAGGTATGCTCTGGAAAGGAGTTCCTTCCAAGTGTAAGTATTTGGAAGCCCATGAATCAAACAGATCAGGAACCCTGCATTCACTCAGCCTACATCTGTTGCCAGTTCCAGACCATTCCATGCGGGTGATTTATATATTATTACACAAGGTGACATCCTCAATGCAAGCACCTATGAGAGAATTACGGTGTTAAACTAGGACAGACGGCCCAGACGCTCCCAACATGAGTAACCCCGGAGGTCTCCACGCTGTACAGAAAAGCCTAATAACATCTACACATGAATTTAGCCTGCCAGTGACTGTTTATTTTTCTAACTTTGAGAAATTGCACTGGAGACCATCAAAAAAATGAATACAGAAAAGCCTCGTTGAGGTATACGCAGCCATTTATAGGTTACGAGATACTGGTGAATGGTCCTGAAAAATAGCTTATAAAAAATCAATACCTTTAACAATAGTGACTTAAAAAGAAGCCTTAGGATGCTGAGGGAAGAGGGTGGAAGGGAAAACTGGAGAAAGGTGCTAAGGTGCAAAAAATAGGTGAAAAGTGGCAACAGTGTGTCAGGTAGCCACTCAGATTCTCCACTCACTCCAGAAAGGCCGGGAAGCTGCTTGGCATTAGAGATGGAGAGAGAAAGCAGACGTCGTGGTAACCCTTTGCTCATGAACCACATCACACTCCCCTCCCTTAACAGGAATCTTGTGGACTTAAACCACAGGCTCATCTCTGAACCTTTCCTGCCAGGGCAGCAGACAAATCTTGCATTCCCACAGACTGGTACGGAATCTCAGCATCTCACCACCATGCTGGGGCTTTAGGATCCATCATCAGGGCAGCCAAACACACGTTTCCACTCACAGCGATGCTGTCCTGGACCTCAGCCAGAGCCAGAAGACCAGGAGGGAAAAAAGTCCTACGCAGAGCAGGAGGGTGGGGAACAGCGAGAAAGGGTTCAAGTGGCTAATTTTTCCACTTTCCCCCTGCTGTGGTTAAAGCAGTGACAGATAATTTATCACACATTTTGATTGCACGCCAGCTGGCCATAAAAAAAAAAGGAGAAGGAAGAGTTGTTTATTAATTCAATTAGCTGGCTTATTTATCAGGACCGGGTCAGCAGGGGCGGTGCAAAGCCAAAGGAGGCCTGTGTCAAGCTGTCTCTCGCGGGCGCTGCCGGCAAGGGGGGACGCGCATTCTCAGCCCCGGGATTTGAAGTATCCCACTAGCCGTGTTTATCCTGAACGCTTGGAGTACTCTGAGGAGGCCCATCAATTGTAATGAAATTCTAGAGTGGGAAGATGCTTAAAACAGGGCAAAGTCATTAGTGTTTCTTACCCACTTGCATACACAGTGCTCTTATGTCCTTTCTGGACACATTTTGCTTGTTGCCTTTGCTGTTTTCCCATTTGTTGGTGGGAATTTATCCATAAGGCTACCACACATCGACAGTCTGTTCAGGCCAGCATAGCCCAGGATTAGGGAAATCATTCATTCAGTAAGTGGCTTGTTTAAGAAAATTCACGAAAGGTTTATCAAGGGCCTGCTTTGTGCGAAGCTCCATCAGCAGGACTGCGGTCACTGGGTATAGTCGACCCTCATGGGGCGGGTGGGATGTGGGCCCAGTGAGCCGGGTACGGCTGAGATTTTAATCCATTTACCCCACGTCTTCCCCACGGCCCTCCTGATTTCACTGAAGCTGCTGGTGACCCTGGACCACACACCTCTAACACAGTGATGGCAAGAAGAAAAGAAGAAAAGAAAGGAGGATGTTTCTGATTTCTTTTTCATTTTAAAATAACCTAACTGTAAGCAAACATTTCCAATGTACCCATTTGGTTTTGTTTTTCTTCAGAATATAACAATTTTCCTCACGAGCCTTACAAATAAAGTGCTTTACAAACTTGGAGGGAGACGCATTCTAAACAAATATATGAGTATACACACATGATTCAGAATGAGTGATATTGTGGATAAAGAGGGGTAGGAAAGGAATCTAAGAACATAACACATTTTCTGGTTCATTGGCTTGTTAATCGAGCAGCATCTGAGACATAAGAATGGTCTCAATGACAAGACAATGTCAGTCTTTTTCATGGGGATACTGTGTATTAAGGGGAAATGTAATTTTTTAAACATTTTTATTTCAAAACATTAAGAGGGTCCAAATGCTTTTATTACATGGATAGCTTTTACAATGTTTAAGTCAGGGCTATTAGTGTGCCCGTCACCCGAACAGTGCTCCCTGCACCTGTTAGCAGGTTCTTACCCCTCCCAAACTCTCTTCCCAGAAATGGAATTTTCAAGTCTCTCAAGGCAAGAGGAGTGAGGCGTGGAAGCATTTTACTGAACGTTAGTCTTCTGGAGTTCTGTTATGCTAGCTTCTCTATGTCACACGAAGAGTTAGAACCTCTTCATTGTTCCACATCAATCTCTAACTGTACGGGGCAAAGGTTTTCCTTAACTTCTAGAAAGGTCTTTTGTCACCATCTTCTCCTCCTCGCCCCTCTCCCTCCCTTCTTTTCACGCACCTCCCAGGCATGTGGGCCCACCTCCCAGGACAAAACCAAACCTCTGGTGCACAGATGACTGTGTGTGGAAAAGCACAGCAGTGTCCCCTTGCAGGGACGCCTCTGTCCATCCCATACGGCCTACAAAGGCACCCATGTTGTCCCTTTCTCCATTGCCATTTGCCATCTCAGTTTTGGGCTCCTTGGCTGCTGAAGGTAGCTTCTCCCTTGACAATTTGTCAATTTCTAAAATGTCCCTAAAAATACCAAATCCTTAATGTTAGCTCTTTTTGATACTTCCAACACTTGCCTCCAATACCTAAAAAATGTGTGTCGAGTCGAATAAAATCAAGTGGGATTAAATCCCATCTTCCTAGTAACATCTTTTGCCACATCGGTTGCAACTAGTGGGCAGCTTCCGCTTTCAAAAATGGGAAGGAAAAGTTCTGTGGCGATGCACTTGTATTCCTTTCATTTCTTCTTTTTATTTTCAGATCCAATTAAGTAAAAAAATTAACTTTAACAATGACATATTTTACCTCATTTAGGGTATTCTGTTTCTCACATGTGTTCGAGTTTTCTAGTGAAGCACACTGTTTTTAATTTCTGCTGCTAACAATCTATCAACGTGGGACTTTAAAATTTTTGTATGACAATTATTTCTGGAGATGGCAAGGCCAATATAATGAGTATCCTAGCATTTCTTTAACCCTTTATATATTAAAAAGATGCTTTGTTAACCTTTAAAAATTTTTCTTCACCAGTCTTGGGTCAAAAACAGTCTGATTATATTTCCACCAGAGGAACAGGCAGATATACCTATATGCAAGTATATTCATTTATGGCCGAACAACTACTCAATTTAAAATTCACATTGTCGAAGGCTTATTAATTTTTTAATTCAACAATATCTCTTGTAAAGTTCATTCATTTTTAGTCCTTAAAATTGTAGAAAAATTCAAACCCTCTGCCCCATTCAATCTAACTTTTATTTAAAATATTTCCAGAGAGAAAAAATAAATTCTTGTACCAAATAATAGACTACTTGGTGGATAGGAAATTTCATGGAAGGATTTGTAGCTTTTCTTTGTAACTGTCTTGTCCAACCTCTAGTTTTATTTCAAATGAGAAGTTACACTTTTTAAAGTGAGGGCAATATTCTTGTATAGAGTGGAAACCACCTTGGTAGTGAAAGTCTGGCTTCTGAAGTTTAGTAGGAAATGATGTGGGTGATTTACCCCTGAACAATGCTTGATTTTCACAAAAATATTTTTCAGATTGACTTTTGGGATTTGGTTCCAGAAGGTTTTTATGATGAACACAAATTTTATATTTTAAGCCGTATTCCTTAGCAAACAGAAACATTGCCAGGTAATTTCATTCATGTAGATTCCTTAAGAATACACATCAACATTTTATACATTCTAAATTGTACCTCTATAACCTATCGAACAACTGTGCAAATGAGTCTTGTACTTTCTACATACATCGGGTACAGTAGGGATTTTTTAGGATTTCTCTTGATATTTTCCCTAGAGAATGGGAATCCCATCTGCTTTGTTGAATGCGGGATAATCAAAGAGCACTGATCTCTCCAAATGGCTCCATTTGCTACTGTCTCTGGATCCTCCAGGGCACCTGTCCCTTATACGGTCAATCTAGTTACAGTGCAGGCTCCAGGGCTCCCATGCATGTTCCAACACAGCTGACCTGATTCACGTCTCCTTCAGCATATAGAATGTCTGGAGACTCACTAACAGGAATGAATTCTCCCTCTCTCAGAGTTCATCATTGCAGAATAATGTAATTCTATTCCTCATGCTCCAATTTAATATGCGTTCAGAATCTAGCACTATTTTCACTAAGACAGTTTGAATCATAAATATAAAGTACAGTGCAAAAGCAGAAAAAATAGGCAGCAGCAACTGCATAGTGAAAGAAAAAAGTACTGTCTTGTGTGTTGGGTGTATGCTTCAGTTATTTTAAGAAGACTTGAAAGAAGCACTAGAATCAGATGATCCAACAAGATTTTATTTTGAATTATTCTGATACAGCATTAATAATGTTTTGAATTGTGGAATCCTTTTCCATTACTTAGTTAAGGGCTGTTTCCTTCATCAAGAGTTGGAAAGCTGTGTTTTCTCTGGTACAGAACACACCAACTTTGGTGGGGGACTGTTTGATTGACAGTTCTGATGACATTCAGTTTCTTCATCTCCTGAGCAAAAGGACGTAAGCCCTGTGCTTCTGTCTTGCCTGTGCCACAGAAACTAGCCAACGAGGGTTGATGTTTTATGGGAGATGACAGAGAGTGGAGAAGCAGAAGATCTAGCTCCTACCCTCAAAATACTGACTGTCTAGTTGGGGGAATAAAAAGTGTTTGCAACAAGGCTTAACAATCAAAGTGGCATGAGTGCCAAACTAGCGGAAGGGACAAAAGGTGGGTCTCAGGGGAAACAGAGCCTGACAGCATCTGGGGAGTCCAGAGAAGCAAGTTTTAGCCAGACAGTTTGCAGCTGGATCTTCGTGATGGGGGGTGGGTTTGAAGAGGACACATTCCAAGTTAGGAGACCTAGTCTAGATGACAGTAAAAGCTTCTTGGAAGGTGTCCCCTTCTCTTCCTCTGGTCATTGCAAATACTCATTATTTTCTTAAAGTGACTCTGTTTATTACCTATCTAGGTCTACCTTTTAGCCAAAAGCAGGGCATGGATTTGTTTGATCAATTTCATCTGTACAGAGAAAACATGGTCACTGCTAGCAGCTCATGGCAGTCAGGGTAGCCAGGCCCAGACAAGGCAGTCAGCATAATTCAGAAAAATACATTATTTGTGCTGTAAGAATACTCATTTTCCTCACTCCTCCTTTATCAAAGAAGGGCTACACAGGAACAACTAGGCGCAGATAAATATCCCAAGATAACAAGTCCAGCATGCCCTTTTCTTTAATTTTTAAACTGTAGACTTCCTTTGTATCTACCCACCCCGCTTTCTTTTCCTCTGAAACAGAACTGGATATAGCAGGCTGTGTTCCAAGACGGTACCCTTTACTCTTCTTCCAGGAAAGAACTTTTTAAATAAGGTCCTAAATGCTCATCCAGTATTAGTGAGCACACATACACCTACACATGGTTGCTACATGCCAACTCCTGACATGGGAATTTTCAGAAGCACACCAAAGTCTCTGTTTGATTTAAATTTATTTTTAATCACATGAAATCCAATTTGGAAAATTGATGCATGGGATTTTCTGAGTCACCAGAAGCTCTTTATGAGATTGCAAATGCATCAAGAAGGAAGAAATCTGTCTTGGCAAAGCCAGTATTTCACAACAACGGTAAAAATGATCGGTTTCTTCAGTTTAGAATGAATGAGATGAATCCTAAAGTCTATATAAATATGCTATTAAGTCCTAACATAAAGTTGAAATACATTTGAAATATCTGACTCATAAAGAAGAACGGGGTTGGGGGTGAGGAGGAATAGCCATTATTTTGAAATAGGTTTAACGTTCTTTTTCATTCTTATTTAATTATCTAAATAATATTTAATAATCTGAATTATATTAATTAATTATAATAGTGATCTTTACCCTCTACACTCTTTTTTTGGCAACATACGAGGACATTTTCTAATTCCTCACCAAGTTTCTGAAAGTGATAATAAAAGTACTTTGAATTTGTTTCAGACTCACACTTGTTATGTATATGGCTATGGAAATAGCCCTTGTATCTCTAAATGAATTTTTTGAAGAAAGGCATGAAGATTTTTATTAATTCTAACTCGTGTCACATCTCCAACGTAATTAGGAATCACAGATTTAAAACAATAATTGGTTCTGATGATAACTGAATCGGATCTTAAGATGGTAGTGTGCAGGGATAATTTCCCATCTCTACCTATTTGATGTGCCAAAGGTCCTCAGAATGCTGCATTCTTTTTTTTTTTGCAGTTTTTGGCTGGGTCCGGGTTTGAACCTGCCACCTCCAGTATGTGGGCCAATGCCCTACTCCTTGAGCCACAAGTGCCACCCAAAGCTGTCTCTTTCTGTGCACAAGTGACCCTCTATGCGGTTAATAACATTTAAGTCAAATGTTATTGCCTTGCCACTGGTGGACTCAGTATTAAAGGATTTTTTTATTAGTTGCCCATTAAATTACAAAATACAACTCGAAAACTCTGCTTACATAAAGATGTTTTTCACGTTACTATAAGTTCTCGGTATTTTCTTATGAATTTTGTTGTTTCCTATTCTTCCCACAGGAAGCCTAGGTAGGTTCTGTAGCCTTTGCCATCTTTCCCACTATAATGTGAAAAACAGTACGGAAACCTTAGCAAATGATACGGAAAATATCAATCAACAGTTCTACAGCAGGGGATTGTCCCATTAATTGTGGTATCTTCACAATGACGTGTCATTTAACCAGGAAAATCATGTTTTTTTAAGAATATTTATGCACAGCCTAAGGATTAAAAGAAAATATTCTACTGTCAATGGTCATCTCTGAGTAATTGGAATTATAGATTACTTACTTTTATTTATTTTTAATTTCTTTTACCTTTTTAAGCATTTCCTAAAAATTGTTTTTGTAATTAACAGGACTGTCAATCAGAAAAAAATTTTTCAAAATTCACCAAATAATCAAGAAATTCAAAAGAAACATTGTGAAGGGTTATATTTATGCAATAAAAAAGGCCTCCAAAACAGTGATGATTCACAAGTCCCAGAACTTTCAACAGGCAAACATCTGGATGGCAGATTAATTTACTCTTACTCTTGATAGTTTTGAGGTGGTATTTGCAAGACTTCCCACTGTCTTATTTTTTCTTTTCATTCAAATATGAACCAGCTATCTTGTTACTGCATTGGGGTTACATAAAATTTGTATATTATTAAATCGGGTGGTATTTTGTGCAAATCTTTTTATACCAGAGTTATTTAAATGTGGTAGATAAAATAAATTTGGGGTGGAAATTACTATAAGGGTTTTTCTTAACAATGAAACCATCCTAAACTGAGGTTAATGTATAAATGAAACCTGGAGTAAGGCTATTTCATTCACAACATAAAAGGGCAGGTATGAAATTGTTAAGAGAATCATAAGTGGCACATTAGGGAATAATAAAGTGAGTTGAGAAATTGTTTTAAAATTCAAAATATTAAATTAGGGACTACAATGATGAGAACTAAGCTAGAAATGTCTTTGGAGTGTTGAGTTACTTATAAGCATCTCCTATACAAAGTGATGCAACCCACTTTGAAAAACAACTTGGTAAGCCCTCCAACAATTAAACACAGTTACCATACGACCCAGTAATCCTACTCCTAGGCATACAGTAGGATTGAAAACACTTGTCTACACAAAAAACTTGTGCACAAAGGTTTATAGTTGCGTTATTCACAACAGTCAAAAAGTGGAAATAAGCCAAATGTCCATCAATTGACGAAGGAATGAAGTGTGGCATAGCCATAAAGTGGAATATTATCTGACAATAAAAAGGGATGAAGTACCGACTTGCTGCTCAAGATGAACCTTGAAGACATTATATGAGTAACACAGGCAATCACAAGAGGCACATATGTTATCATTCCATTTATATGCAATTCGAGAGTAGGCAATCCATAGAGAGAGAAAGTGCCTTAGTGGTTCCAGGGCTGGCACAAGGAGGGCAGGAAGTGTGACTATTAACAGGTAAGCTATTTTTTTTTGCGGGGATGAAAATATTCTGAATTTAGATAATACGGATGATCCCACAACTCTGTAAACATACTGAAAACCACTGAAATGTACACTTCGAAAGCCGGAGTTTCATGCTCTATGAATTATAGCTCAGCATTTTAAAAGTTTTATTGAAAAATTTCTGCTATTGCCTCATCTTAGAGGATGCAGTTCCTCTAAGTGATAGGCAGAATAATATGATTTATAATTTTTTCAAAGAAGTATCAAATGCTGGACTAAAAAATTCAAAGTGTTATGAATATGTTTCAGTAAAAATACAGAGATTAAGAAAAGAATTCTGATCTTCCCTGGTAAGTGAAAATGGATTTAACATAGGATTTTAACAAATGGATTTAACAAGAGCATTTTTTTAACTCCTTAAAAAAAGTGGTACCAGTTAATTTCCTAGTCAAAGTAAACCACAAAATCTAACTGCTAATTCTATACCAGATATTGATTTCCTGTGTTCAAGGGACAGTTATACGGTGCCAATTTCCCAATTTGCAAAAAGGTGATAATACTTACTGAGTCCCATATAGGAATTTAACGTGTAAGAACAGGGGTATATGGGGTACCTAGTGGAATCAAGGGTTGGAGGTTCAAATATAGCTAGGCAAATCACCTATCTATGTTAGAGTAATAGTAAATATTATAGTGATTTAAACATTGTATGGTATCAAATGAAAACACTTTAAATGTACCCCAAAAGAATGATCAATAAATTTCAATATAGAAATGAAAAGGAATGAACTAACAAAAATAAACATAGGTCTGATAAACATCAATGTGAACCAAAAGAAAAAAACTCATTTCAGGAGAATATACACAGCATAAAACCATTCATACAAAGCTTAAAATATGCCAAAACACTACAGGACGCATGTTGTTAAGAGCTATATAGATATAACCTAATGTATCATGATAGGACAGGAATGATAAATACCAAAATCAGATTGTGGCTGTCGAGTCCTCAGAGAGCCTGTGTGCCAGCAGTGGGGGGTAAAGGGATATTTATTGCATTATTTCTTAAATAAGAATTGCACACTATTTTAAATTGAACATGAACTTTATGGATACCCTGTATAGTTTTATATGTCTTCAACAGTGCATGGTAATTTTTAAAAATCGGATTAGAGAAAAATTCGCAGGTCAAGTTTCTGTTGTGTGAAGTGGGGAATGGGGGAAGATTTCTAGGAGGAGATGTCTGCGCTGAGCCTAAATCACTCAGGATCTCACCAGGCAGAAAGGAAGGGGAAGGCTTTAAGGGTATAAGGAATAGTGAAGCAAGGAAAAAATAACAAGGTTTTAGCATGAGGAACTACAAAGTTTCGTTAAGCCACACATAGCATTTTAGGTTTCAGCTTCTTATAGATTTTTGAAATGCAGAAGACAAAGGACAAGGAAATATTTATGAGTCACAGTGCCAAAAGCCTGCTACACTGAAAACAAAACTCAACCAGAACCTCAAACTGAGTTTGGAGAGTTGGGGACTTGTTTCTTCTTCTTAATAGTGAGAACAAATTGGGATCCCTGGGATATACCACTTGGGAGATGGTGGGAGAATAATTTTATCCACAAGTATTAAGTTGTTGCCTGAGGACAGCTGAGTAAACAGTTTGCTGAAGTCTGTTTGAGGACTGCCAGCTAGTTACACCCATAATTTCATCTCTATTAACAAAAACAACTCATACTGTCGCAGTGCCCTGCTTTGGCTACCCCGTGGTTTGCAGCATTTGAATTATGGAGTGTCACTTGAGTAACATTCTATAGCAGTGGGGGTTGTGTTTTGATGTCCTTTCATTACCCACCCCCACTCTGCTGATTTATGGCATACCATGCAGAGTCCTAAATCAAAACTAGAAAATACATGTGAAATAATGCAAAACAGAGGCGAAGGGTTGGCAATTCTGTAATTATACCTAAAGGGAAAATAATTATGTAATACCATATGGCAACAGTAAGTCTCGGAATAACAAACGTCCATACTGTAAATGTAGAATTCTGGGAAGAGTAGGCAAGGTCTTTGAAGAGAAGCCGAGGAAAAACTTGCCTTTTCAAAAGGACTCGGAGACAACTTTGTGAATGATATTTGGCCTTTGATAATACTGTCTACAGCCTAGGAAATGAGAGCTGGAGCGAGTGAAGTGACACGGCCTGACAAATGAATGCGGAAAAGGGACAAGACAGGGGTTATTTATTGTTTCTGCTCAGTCTAGACTGCTACCTGTAGGAGCTATTGGTTTTACCTACCAATTGAAATTATGGAAACGTGAAAGCAACTTATTGATAAAAAACAGAAAACTCTTCAAGTCTTAACAGCAGCTATGAAATAAAAGCTTAAAAAAAAAAAGAGGAAAAAAAGAGGAAAGAATTGCTCAGTAGTCAAGAATATAAAACTTTCCTCTTTAAGTCTATCAGTTAATGAACAACCTCTACATAGAAGGAAATATGAGAAAAATGACCCAGGCAATATGCCAGCTTAAATCTTCATGTAAGAAAACAACCCTCCATCCACCTCGACATTGTAAAGCCCTGGCATGGGAACTGAAACGAAAGTTGCTAGGGAAAGATTATGCAACTAAGGCTCTTATTGGCCGATGACCTCCCTCATTAAAAATTAGCCCTGAATTTAAGAATTCCCTGAGAACTTCAAGTCATTTATCAGATTGGAACCCTACTGGGGGCTGGCCTGAAATTGTGTGAACTTGGAAGATAACAATTACAATTAAAACCACTCCAAATAGGAAAATTAGGGAAAGAGATGGGTTTCTTTAAGACAGGGGTTGGCAAACTACAGCTTTTGGGCCAAATCCAGCCAGCTGTCTATTTTTGTAAATAAAGTTTTATTGGAACACAGCCATGGTTCCTTTAGGTACCATGTATGGCTGCTTTGGGGATACAATGGTAGACTCGGGTAATTGTTACAAACAGCATATGACCCACAAAAACTGAAATTTGATTATCTAGCTCTTTTCAGAAAAAGTTCATTTACTTCTGCATTAACATACCATTTATCTGGAATAGCTTCAGTTGTTAGAAACTTTACAGTAATAATTTATAAGAATAGCTCTCTAACTGGACACAACTTTTAGGCAATTATGCTTAAGCTTTAGAGCTGAAACCTACTTCCTTGGGTTCATATGCTATATATTTTACTCTGCAGAAAAGAAGATACATAGAGGCCAACATAGTCAATAGTCTTAAGGTAATTTCTTTTTGGAAACCAACTTATATTAAAAAGTATTAACTTATAAATATTAAAAGGGAAATGTTGAATGGGACTTAAAGGAGGAATTTACATACTTGAAAATAACAGTAACAATTTCTAAAGCTTTTAAAAACACTGCCTTATAATAGCTCATTTAATCCTTATGCTAATGCACACATTAGATATTTTATGCAGCCCATTTTATAATAATGAACTTGAGATCAAAAGGCTAAGAAAGTTACCCTATGATCACCGACTAGCAAGGTGGTAGATCAGAGCCAGAGCACAGTGCCACCTTAAATGCACACACGTCTAGGCTCCACCACACCTGCAGTACAGTGGACGATGTGGCTCAAGAAAGCGCAGCTGCCTCTTTCTAACCCTCCGTGAGCCTGCACAAGCCGTTTAGTCTCTCTGGATATCAATTGTCAAAAAAGATGGCTAGCATTCTATAAAGGCCTTACTGTTTTGTGCTTTGAAACCTATAGTTGAGAATTTTACTATATTTAGCTTGAAAATGTCTTTAAAAGAGAATTTGCCTTCCGGCATATCCCTCGTCATAACAATTCTTGCTCATTTCTTTTCAAGTCTTTGGCAGAATCAATCCGTAGTCTCATGGAGGAGGAAGCCCTGTGGTGGGCACACTCGTCCCCACCTCTCTTCTCTCTCTGCTGCCCCTATAGAGGTGGTGAAGTCTCAGAGACCCCTCCACCCACGGCCTTTGTTGGGGAGTTATGGCCCCGTTTCTCTGGCCCTGTGGGCATCCTACTCCCCACTCTCCATTTTGCCCTGCTCGGCTGCCCCTCAGTCTGCTGAGTCACTCTGTGCCCCCGCCACTCTTTCACCCGAGCTCCCAACACTTTTTGGCTATTACCTGAGCATTCTTTAAACCCGAGCCAAGAGTGCCCAAACGTCTAGCCATCTGAAGTGGGGTTTCTTTGAAGACAGACTCTGCCAAATTCAGGAAATGCCACCAGTGTCTGCTCTCTGAGGAAGTGGATTTTGTAAGTGAAACTATCCCACGTCCCTTAACGTCTGGGCTGGGCAGCCAAGGTAGGTGGCTGCCTGAGAAAGTGGGTACATTTCAGAGAGTGACAACTGCTCTTTGCTTTTAGTTTTTACCAGGCCTAGAGGAAAAAGCTGACTTTCCCCTCAGAGAAATTTACTGCCAGGGGAGAACAGAGACTCACAAAACACCAGCCATGCAGAGCAGGGCTGGGCTGCTCTCTGACTTCACGCAGCACATTGACTAAAGCGTTTTGTAAATGACCAAGGAAGAAAGTTACAAACCAGAAAAATGTCTTTTCCTGAGAGATTGGGCCCCACCCTCTCACCCACCCACAGGGAACTATAAATTAGATATTACAGGCACAAGAAATTGGCAGCCAACGCTTTAAACATTATGAAGTGCCAGGTCTGGGCCTCAATACAGATACTTTTTTGTTTTAGGCATTCACCATTTAAAAATACACTTAGAAGTTTCTGGAAAGTATAGGGCTGTAGATGAAACGTCCACGCAGAGAACACATGATATGACAAGGGTTTCCCTGCCCCCCATGTGTACTAGTGGCCTAGTCAGAACCATTTCATGTATTTCCACAACTCTCAGAGGTGGGTGTCATTATCTTCTTATTGAAGAAGAGGGGCCCTTAAAAGGAAACTTACCCAGGCTCATTTGTGGGCCTCAAACACCCATCAAGCAGAATCCAGAAGACAACTAAGAAAAACACATTTGATAAAATCTCCCTATTTTAAGGTGACTTCCTTGACAAGGGAACATAAACTGAGTTTTTCCCTTTGAAAAGTCCTGGTAAAATGACTATGGGATGTTAAGCTTTATGTTTCTCCCCAAAGGGAAGAGTCATATTTTTTTCTGCTTCCATAACCATTGGGACTTCAGAGATCAGGTCATCCGAACCCCTTCCAGAACAAAGGAGGGATCTGAGGCACGGAGATGTACGATGATTTAGTCAAAGGCAGAAACTAACCAGTAATGGCTAACTACATAATTGTTTTTGATATAAGAAAGAAACCTCCAGCAATAAAGTAAAAAAAAAAAAAAAAAAAAAAAAAGTACTCTTGATGTTATGGTTGAAAATTTAAGGACCTCCCACTTTTGGTCCACTGTCAAAAATCATCAGTAGTTTATCAGTTCACAGCATCTTCATAACTGTGACTGTCTTTACCATAATTGGGTTTTCTTTCCTTTTCCTTAGTTATTTTCCTGATCATGAAAACCAAAACAGTAATTGGACCGATGAAAGGAAAATGAATCATGGTAAAAGATCCAAATGTGCCTACTTATATAAAAAAGAAAGTTCCATTTTTTCTCTTTCTTTATTGGTTGGTTAATGAAAAGGACTTTTTTAGGCTGGACTATACAACAATGTGTAAATGCTTTGGTTGTTGTTGCTTCTCTTTTCCTACCCCTTTTCCAGCTTTGGTGATGGGATTAAATTTGCTAGTAACTAGAAGCAGACGTTCAGGTATAGCAGGTTTCCACAGACACCCAAGGAAGCTTGCACTGAGCTTGCAATGAGCCTGTCTGGTGAAGTAGCCATAGGCCTGCTCTGGAAGGCAGAATAGGCCAAGTGGAAGCTGAAGCTGTTCAAGCTATTTGAAAATATATAATATATTGTTTATTATAGTTACCTGATCGTGTGATAGAATACTGTCCAGGATGTGATTTTACATGCACAGGAGGTTCACGAACAAACAAAGTAACCACCGAATGAGCTACAGTCCCAAGCCTAGTCAAAACAGGGCTCATTTATCCAACTGAGTTACAGTAAAAAAAAAGTCTTGTTTTTTTTTTTTTAATTTCTCCAACTCTTTGCATGTTAATGATTTAGCATTCAGACCCAAAATAGATGTGTTTTCTTTAGTGTACCAGAGGACTGGGTTCACATCCAAGGACTTGTGGCTACAGAGTCAGAGCCTGTGAGAATGAGAAAGGTCCTGCTTTGCCCAAGCGGCTCCTGAGGAGAGACACGAGACTGAAGGAAAGCTCCCTTCAGTGAAAGCTGCTGAACTCAGATGTTTCCAACTGTTTGAAACCCCACCTTCTGGGAAGACGACCAACATTGTCAACTCATTTGGGTAGTGTCAACTCTCTATGTGGTGTCATCAATGGTGCAACTAAATTAGACTCACGACCAAATTTCAGTGTGGGGGACTTCTTGACACTTATCAGGTAGTGAGTGCTTAAAACCTTAACTTGTTCACAGATCTAGAATTAGGACCGGAGAACCCGGGCAATATTCCTCTTCCCTCAACACACACGCAATATCCCCAGGAGCCACCATTTTATCCTCTGATCCCAAAAGTTCACTGGCTCCACAGCAACTCACTCTCCCCTGAGGGAAGGCCTGTTTTTCTAAAACACTACCTCTTTTCCCAAACTGCAGATTTCAAATGTTAATTATCACCCCTCAGATTAGGTACTGGAGTTCCTTTATCCTTTCTTCATGCGGCCTGTTCTCCAAATTCTTTACCCATTTGCAGGTAAAGAAAAAAGTTCCCCCAAGAACTTCACCTCACTTGTACATTCATGGGAAACGAAAGCATCGGATGGAAGTGCCTTCAGTCACCACTGTCACCTCCTTGAAACTTCTTTATCTCTAAGCCTTCTTACTTCCCACAGGAGTCCTTTGCTCACGACTTTGTCCTCTCTCCGTTCTGAGGAAAGAGAAGGTCCCTTTCTGTGGGACCTTAACGGGCACTTCCTGTCCCCGCCCACTCTAGAACATGCCCCCTCAGACTTTAAGGACTTTCGAACTGTTTTCTAAAAGTCTTTCCCTCAAATTTTAAGTTTGTTTTTTCACCATGAAATTAAACTTTCTTATATTTTTGGGACCTGAGTGGACACGAAATCCCTTATGCAGCCATTAAAGTTTAGGTGGGTCATGAGCAGGATTGATCTTTGGGGAACTACTTTTAGGTTGAAGAGGCTTCAGGCAAAACAGGTTGCTTTTTTCCTTCTAGTTCAAAACTTGGAAGCAGGGGCTGCATGGATACAGATGCTTTACAACTTAATACTTTTGACAGTAACTTCCTTTACTATGGAAAAAGCCACAGAAATAAAATTGAGGGTGGTAGAAAGGGTGTGTGCCAATTTGCAGTGTGCCTCTCCTTCCCCACCCCCACCCATGCAAAAGGTTAAAAATGTTCATCAGTCTACGCCAGTATCTGCCCTGATTCATCTTGGAAACTATGAGTCTTTAGGGCCATGTTGGGATGAATGGTTATTTTGCAACATCTCTAATCAGAATCATTGCCAGGTTCAAAATAAACCTAGGTTTATTAAGATATTTACTAATAGGAAGATTCCTGAAAGGACAGTGCAAAGCTTAAATAAAGAAAACAATGTCATAAATGTATCAGCTAAGAAGGTTTAGATAACCCTGGGGTCCCTGACCTGCTGGCTGCAGACGGGTACCAGTCTGTGGCCTGCTAGTAACCAGGCTATAAGGCAGGAGGTGAGTGGCAGGCAAGTGAGCAAAGCTTCATCTGTCACCACCTTCCCATTGGCTCCAAGTGGAACCATGTAGTTTCAGGAGAACAAGCTCAGGATCCCACTGATTTTGCATTATGGTGAATTGTATGATTATTTCATTATCTGTTATAATGTAATAATAATAGAAATCAAGTACACAATAAATGTCATGTGCTTGAATCATCCTGAAACCATCCTCCTCACCCCACCCTGGTCCATGGAAAAACTGGTCCTGGGTGCCAAAAAGTGGGGGACCACTGGGCTGACCCATCTCAGCATTCCCATCCTTTCCCTCTTTCTGTGTCTTAGATATTCTTTCTGATTTGTCAGTGACACATAACCAGCAGCCCAGACTGGTACACATAAGCACAATCAGAATCAATACAAAATAAATAAATGCTTACCCAGAATAAATGCTTACCCAGGTAGCAAGAATTAAAAAAAAGGGGGGGAGGCTAAGTTACTTGGGTACCTAGATTGTGAATGAAGTCATTTTGAGTTTGTAAAAATTAAGTCATGACATGAAGACAAAACACAGGGTCCTGAGTGATTCTCCTTCCAGAATTTTTCTCCTGGTATGCAGTTTAAAGCTAAGTGCTTACTACTCTTTGTTAAAACAAGCACACACATACAAAAGGCGCAGTGCCCAGTTCTGTGTTTGAGCTGGAGCACAGATGACTGGTATTTACTTCATTACTTTACAGAGGTTCAAAGTATATCATCTGGGCCCCAAGAGTTATCTTGTAAATAGAACCTCTCTTGCTGAAGAGGCAGGGCCATCCCCACACTTCCGAGTGGAAGTGGGTAAAGGGGCCAGAGTGAGGACAGCTTACTAAGTGTGACTGACCTGGAAACCAAATCTCCTTGAGATGATTTCAGGCTTAGTTACCTGCAAAGGTCACTCTGGTCTTTATCTCAACAAACAGCCACAATCTAAAGGGCAGTCTTCAATATGGCTGAACACTGATTCATCCGCACTCCTGCGTGCCCCACTGTCTGCCATGTACTAATTCATTCAACTTTTGCTGCCCTTTCCCAAGGACCCTACACGATAAGTAGACAGGGCTTGAGAGGTCTGTTAAAATCTCTTACCAAGATTTTGATGGTGGTGGTGGGGGGGTGGTATTTAGCAAAAATCCTGGGATATGAAGCATGACTTTTTCTTCTTTTCCCTGCACTATTTTTTTTTCTTATTTATCTAGCCAAATGTTTTTTTAGTAACTTCAAAGAGATGGTTTATAACACAAAGAGAACAGGCATTTTGGCTAATCTATATGTATGTAATAAATTCCCATTATGCACTAGGTATGTGCTAAGGAACATATAAATATTATCTCATTTATTTTTTTTATGTGGTGTGTATTTGGACTTCCATTTTACACTCTGGAAAACTACAGCTCCAAGAGGTCTGAGGAAATTGTCCAAGGTGTTAAACTCACGTTAGTCTGATTTCAAAGCCCTCGCTTTTTCCTGCTGTACCACCCAAAGAAAACTTTGCAGATTACAGTCAGTGATGATATTTGAGGTGAATTCCCAAACCATCCTCACACGGGCATTGGCTTCAGCTCTCTGCTACCCCTGGGCAGAGAGAAGGGGCTGGATTGGGGTGATGGCTTGTGTTTAGAAAGATACAGTCTGTCTGCTTTCCCTTTGCTCTCTAAGGGCACGTTACCCCGTGACCATCATTAATACTGCTGGTTTGCAATCTGGAGCAAGGTAGGAGAAACGAATTTTCTGCTGTAAATACCAATAGGCAGAAAAGAGATTCCTCCTCTTCAGCCATTCATGTCTCTACCAATATTTTCCTCTCTTTTTATTGCTAATGCTAACAACTCTCCATCCTTTCTGTTTTTTCCTTTCTCCTTTCCAGTCTGCTGTTGTCATAGCTCCGTAAGTGAGAAAAAAATAGATGTGTACACAAAACTGAAGATAGCGCAAATGGGATTTTATGGCATTTGCTTCCCCCAAGAGAGGAAAACCCAAAGAAAGAAAAACAACTAAACATTTCACTATACACCTAAAACACATCCATGTTTCTTGGAATGAAATGTTGATAAAGAATCTTGATTAAATATTTTCGTATATTTTTAAAGTGCTGGATTTGTATAAGGGTAAAATATCTAAGAAATAGAAACTCTTATGCTCTTGATCTTTAACAAAAAACTCATATTGTATTCAAGAAAATCATACCGGACTGTGGGCAAAGTAAATATGTCCACCCTTCCCTTCACCCTATTCACGGTTGCTAGATCACCACACGTGAAATATCCAAAGGCTAATATATCAGATGAAAGGCAAATATATCGGATGAAGTATCCAAAGGCTAATTCATAGTAAAGTCAGTGTTGGGACTCTTTCAAACATAATTATAATTCAAAATAATAAAAATGTCACTCACATAAATAACAGTGAGATAATCAGCTCATCTTTCCTACCATTTTGATGATCGATCTTCTAGATATTTCATGGTTATTTAAGCAGAGAACTTGACTGTAAACTTTCATAATATATAATCTGTGAAAGACTATGAAAGAAGGAAAAAGTATAGTCATACAAGACACTGAAGTGACCAAAGATAATTTATGAGACAGCAACAAAGTGCAAATGACCCTTCTAAATCTCATTATCCTCAGAAATAAATCTGTGATGACAACAGAAATAAAAATTATTAACAATATTTATATTTAGACTTTAGGGGAAAAGTTAAATTCTTTGAAACATACAAAACTGACCCAAGTCTAAAAATCTAATAGTCAGATTTAGATGGAGAAGGATATTTATTTCCTACAAAGAAGATAGTAGCTTTACAAATCGCTAATATTTGCAAAGACTTTTAAAAAGTGGAAAAGCATAACATAAAAATAGAAAACAAATAAATTAAAGCTCAGACTTTCCTTCAACCCACCGGAATGAAATAGTCTAGGACCATCCAACAGGAATATTTGCACTATGCAAATATTTGCACAAATAAACTCTCTCGTTTGAGTTTTGATCTTTCTCTTAAACATTATGAATTTTATAGCTTGGCAAAGTGTTGTGTTTGCCATCCAAAACCCAAACGGCTAATGGTAGATTAAAAGTATAAACTTTTTGGTCGTTTTTTTTTACAGGAGAATGAGGGCCTTCCTCGCATTTCAGCTCTGGCATATGTGGGACGCTGTGTGATTTATTATAATGTTGACATTATATAATTTATATTTTGGTTGAATTTTTTAAAAATAATGAATAAGGAGGGGTACAACTACAACCCAGACTCTGCCTAACAAAAACAAACGATGTAGCCTGATCATCTGTACTCTCATTATTAATCCAAAATTTTTAAAAAAATGAATAATAGTCAGTTAGAGAACTTTCAGGTGAATTCATGTCAATACAGAGTGATTTTTATGCCACTGAGCAGTCCTTGAAGGAAATTCCCTAGCACCACAAATGTAATTTCTACACTATTGCCAATAAGCAGGGTCCCCATACCCATGGTTACCTCATGCTTTCAAATCTCATGAATAAGAAAAACAAAAGTAAGAGAATAATTTCTAAGAAATAATCTGTCACAAAACCCCAGAATAGAAGCAGGAAAAAGTATAGGAATACTGAGAATCCACCTGAAAATATATTCAAGAATCCTTCTTATTTTTAGGCCTATGATAGGAAGGAGTAAGATACAGAGGAAAAGTTCTGTGTTGAGGCAGGATTAGCTTTCAAAGTGTGATAGGATAATTAATTGAAGGTTGCAGATAAAAGGTATTTAACTGCATGGGGATTGTCACAGACTGCTTGACAACATTAAAGCAAGTAGCCCAAGATTTTTATATTCCTGAAAACTGAAATTTTCTCCCCATCTCAAGCTCCTAAGAAATAGCTGCCTGTATTTAAAAGCAAATTACAGAAAGAAAGGGGACCTCCCTTTGTAGCTGGCATACCACTAAGAGATAGACATGTTGTATAATGCCTGTACACATCAGAACTGGAAACCTGTTAACAGAAACTAAGGAAAGAAAAAAGGACGCTTGCGAGGACGCAGAGGACATGTACGTGACTTTTACATTTGCACTGGAAGCATGTGGAATACACAAGAAAAGCTCATAGAAAAGAGAAGGGAACTTCTGATCTTAACACCTTCAAAAAAATGCACTGGGGCCGATGAAGATGAGCAAGTTATGCTTTAAGCAAAGTACAACCTCTTTCAGTTGTCATCCCCCCCCACACACTTTTTTTTAAAGCCCCTAGCAATCTGTGTCTTGTCTGGGTAAACTCTGTGAAAGTAAGAACAAGGCTCACACTTACTTGAACACTTCCATAAATAAGATCCCTCAGGACCTGGATTTATGCTAATCAATGATTAAAGCTAAGAGTCTTTAATGGATTTGTTATATGTCTCAGCTACAGAAGATGGGTCAGGAAATAAATGAATGAGTCTGGGCTCTGTGGCTGACACCTATAATCCTAGCACCCTGGGAGGCCAGGGCTGGTGGATTGCCTGAGCTCAGGAGTTTGAGACCAGCCTGAGCCAGAGCGAGACCCTGTCTCTAACAATAGCTGGGCATTGTGGCAGTCACCTGTAGTCCTAGCTACCTGGGAAGCTGAGGCAAAAGGATTGCTCAAGCCCAAGAGTTGGAGGTTGCTGTGAGCTGTGACATCATAGCACTCTACCAAAGGTGACAAAGTGAGACTCTGTCTCAAAAAACAAACAAACAAAAAGGAAATAAATGAATGAAAAGAAATTGACTCTCAGTTTCATACTGTATCAAGATCATCTGAGAGTCTCATAATGGAAAAAAAGAAAAACAGTCAAGAGTTTATGTTTAGGACAGATGACTATTTGGGTACAGGAAAGATACATCCACTTAGGTTTATCAGGTTTTTGTTTTGTTTTCTTTTGTGTTGGGTAGAAGGAAAGGCTCAAAACACAAAGGCTCTGGGTACATGGTAATATGGAAATACAAACTATTATCAAATGGTCATCAACATTATACGATAGCATTATTTTGCTGAAAATTTCATAGAGTTAGTTGTGTTGTGGTGGGATATGCTGCACATATGACTTCAACTCTTTGTCAACATTAACAACAACAAATAGTAAAGATACTCATTAATGTTTGCCAGAAATTTGAAACCACCAAACACAATATACTAAAAATTCTTTTGAAAGTAAAGCAACCTATATGATCTAAAAACGTGAGCATGTCATTTTGATGTTTAAATTGTTAATACTCTAATCATATAAAATATGTTTTAGTAAAATAATTCATTATAATTTTTTCTTTGAAATAAGGGGGGGTTTAGGTTAATTGACCCAAAATTACAGTTATGCCAAATATAACCATATTTAAAAAATAAATAAACATGGGTTGAGTCATTATAATAATGCATGGATATTTGGGGAAATGTGTAAAGCTTTACACATTTGACTTGCCTGGTAAGTTTCTTTTCACTATAAACCTTCTTCATCTAGAAGTTCCAGAATGAGATCAACATTATCCTTAGCCAGTCATGTTTTAGTTTAGATTCAAATGCCTTTATATTATTTTATCTTCATGTCACAAATTCATTTCCAAAAATTATTCTGCTTCCAAAAACAACAAGGACCACATTATTTTTAAAAATGATTTAAACATTAGGGAATCACTAAAACCTTCTTGAGTCTTGGCATATTATAATTGGCTTATTTTACTGAATTATCAGTTTTGCCCTCCTCGCACATAAATATTTCCATAAGACAAATGATAAACACAGACACACACAGACACACACACCCCCCTCTCAGATCATTTAAAGTGACTACACATAAAAAAGAAAAAATTTGGACTCTCTCCCAGGCTCCCAAATGTTAGCTATTCGACTTGCTCCAGCTGAAAAAGCCCCTGTCCTATTTGCATTTGTGATATTGGTAGAGTGCCATGAGAGAGAAATCTTTAATTATGGCTTGAGTTTAAATCTAACTGGATAAATGTACTGTGTGGAAATTTATGCCACATTTCTGTTTAGTGGCCCCCCTCAGAAAACGCTGGGCTGAGACCCTTCTCGGGGATGAAGCTTTGCCTAGTGGCTCACCATTTGCCCTGAGCAGAAACCTGTGAATTTTGGAACAAAAGGAACCTCGGGGACTTCTGCTTCAACACCCATAATTTACCAGTGAAGAAACTGAAGTCCAGGGAAGTTAATGTACTGCCCAAAGGCCCTACTGTGGTTGACAGCGAATGTGGAACCTCACACAGCTCTTCTCTGCTCCAAGGAACACACTTTACACCTAAGTAAACAACTACATTAAAATTATATTTCTTTCCACCTTAATTTATTCTCCCCTTGAGCCTGGGATCATTGGGCATATGCTGATTTATTTATAATTTCTGACTATTAGAATCCCTGTCCTGTGCCTCTCTTTCTAAAGCTGTTGATCTCACACTGTTGGGTGCCCTGTCGTGGTCCCCCACCTGATGATAATCACTTTGGTTTAAATGTGTGGGTAGCAGGACAAAATGAACATAGACCAAGTCTCCAAGGGTGTTCCCATGAGGTGAGCGCCCCATAGGAGCTACTTTTGGTACAAGTAGAAGAATGTATGTCCTTACCACTTGGAAATATTATGGAAGGTTAATTAGTTAGCATTTTCAAAGTGCTTTGAAAATGAAAAGTGCCATTATTACACCTAATTAAATTGCTCTTATATATTCAGCAACAATTTCATTTGTACTTGCTTCTGTGCCAAGAAAATAACTGTGTTGGCTCATAGAGACATTACCATGAAAGCCAGTCATAGGTAGGTTTTGCCTCTTTCTTTTTCCTCCTCTTTTTTATTTTACTCCTTTGTTACTTCTTTTTGTCTCTAGAGATCTTCCCTGGATGGGCACATGTTCATAAGGCAATGTTACATTTTGGAGTGAAATACTTTTTAATGAATAGGTTTCTGTGTGTGGCAAAACAGTCCACTAACAAGGTAAATGCTGATTCATAAATAGGCAGCCACAAATGATAATGTATGCCCGACATAGGCAATGGTAAGACTGCCCATCAGATGAATGCAAACATGCCGAGGCAGCGTTGGTTGAAGCAGAAACTTTGGAGGGTCTGAATCATTCCCTCGAATCTTCGAGGTGGTATCATCAGTAGGACCTTGTAAACATCTCTCCCCACTGGTTAGGCTACTGTCTTAACCTGCCATGATGTCTCAGAACTGCAGAATAATTTGGTTGGTCTGGTTTTGCAGCCACATGCAGATAGCCAATGGAGGCTCCAGGGAGAGCAGAGAGGTGTGTGTGGAAACTCAATCTGATTTAGAAATCAACTCTCCTGTAGGTAATGTTGTGTTCTAATAAAGACCTGGAAATACAGACTCAGAGGGTGTAATTAACAGAGTTGGGAAATCAACAAGCCAGAAAACTGTTGATAGAGAAGTATTTCTATTGTTCAAAACATGTTTTGTGCATTAGGAAAACAAAACCAAATTCTTTCTCTTGGCATCCACCTTTAGAAGCACATCCGCTAATGAAGGGGCCATCAGAACTGACATCATGGCATAACCAGCAGCCTGAGACCTATTCGTATGTGTTTAGAAGCAAAATTCTAGTTTACCGCCGATGTCATTAGTCAGACTCGCATTAGCGATGTGGATTGGCAAGCTTTCCATTTCTTCCACATGATAAACAACCATGGCATACCACAGACAGACAAACATAAACCTGAGTATGTCACACATTCTGAAAAGTTGCGTGGTATGTAAATTCCAAACAGTTCCCACTGCCAGAGCTGTGGGAGCAGAGACAAGCCAGAGTGATAACACAAGACCCTCCTGTTTTGCATTCTCTATACAAAGGCAAGCGACCCTCCGTCCTCGCCTGAGCACAAATGAATGGAAATGGTTTTGCAGCAGGCTTACTTAGCTAGAAATGCTGGCAGCCAATGCTCTACTTGGTAAACTCAGCAGGAAATAAAGAAAACTAAGCCCTCATTTGAGGAACATGGTTTGATCTGCATGAATGTGTACATTGTACAAATCTAATTGTGCATCTATAATTTCTGGTAGACTGCACATATCTACTGTAAACCCACAAAGCGCCCTGCACATCTGCTCTGGCTATTGAAATTCTGAGACAGTGTTCTTCGAGTACATTTTTCTAAGAAATCTCATGTAAGTATAAATAACCAAAGTTAGACTGCACCTATCTGGCGAAAGTAAATGTCAAAATTGGGTACATTTATATTGTACAGCTATTTTCCTTTACGCTTGGCACAACGGAATGTATCTTAGCCTATACTCAGTTGAGTTTCCAATACAATCTCTGTGACATACATGTGAACAGAAGTACGCTGGTTGGCATTCCAAAAGCTCAATTAATCTTTATTTACTTGCTTTCGAAACAAAAAATACGTGTGTGTGCCCATACCGGTATGAGCACAGAAACACGCGTATCCATCGCCTGAGTATCTCCAGGGGTTTCTACCAAGGTGTTTTCTAATAAGAGAAGCAGTTGAGTTAATCACCCCAGTACAAATTAGGGGTGCTCGAGACTGAACTGTTGGCTCTTCCACTGACCTCCTGACAGTGTGTGTTTTTCATTAATGCTATTCCCTCAGTGGAATTACTGACGTCTCACTTTAAATACACTTTTCTGTAAGTCAACTAACAAAACTAATTAGGAACTGTGAAAGGCCATATTGATAGAGTAAAAATATATAAACCAGCTTTGACAATTCTCCTGGAGGACTCCATACATCACGGGACTTTGTGCTCAACTTTGGGCTCTTTTTGGCTAGAATATAAATAAACTGAAGTAAAATCTCACATTTTAAAATGACTTTAAAGAACCACACATTTCCTGAAAGAACCATTTTCAAATTACATATAAACATGTTTAATCAGTCTTTACTGCTCTAAGTGGCTGGGGGATTTCACAGGGGCATGACTCAGTGACCTGCTGACTGCTGGCGCGGACGCCAGCAGTGTCTACATGGGGCTATGGTTTGATCTGTCTCACTGAATTGACAAGCTACTTCAGTCACAACTAATTTGACCGGTTTTTCCCAATGGACCTCCCTCTATTCACATATCAGCCTGCATACTGCCCAGATAAGCCCCAACAAACTGGTAGCTTGAACATGACAGAGACTCAGCCAAGAATAAGAACAACTAGAAACCATTCAAACCCTATCATGGACAGAACCATTGCTACACCAATGGACAAAGCATCTGAGCAGCAGTTTCTTCAAGTCCAGAAACAGCCATTGTCTTCTGAGGACTGCGTCCTGAGAGACGGCAAAGAACTTAGGACACATGTGGGCACAAATCCTGTTTGCAGCAGGCCTCTCTAAGCCCCAGTATCCGTACCTCTGAAAGGACCACACAGTGACAAGGGCAACACAGACGACAGCAGTGGCCCACTGTTACCATACTACTGCAAAGCTGGGCGCGGCGGCTCATGCCTGCCATCTCTGGGCAGCCGAGGCAGAAGGATTGCTTGAGCTCAGGAGCGCAAGACCAGCCTCAGCAATGTTTTTCTATTTTTAGTAAGCGAAAACATTAGTCAGGCTTTGTGGTGGGCATCTATAGTGCCAGCTACTCAGGAAGCTGAGACAGGAGGATCACTTGAACCCACAAGGTTGAGGTGGCTATGAGAGAGACCGATGCCATGGCACTCTACCCAGGTGCCAAAATGAGACTCTGAAAAAAGATACATACTACTGTGACACTACTACTGTTATCAGTATCACTGCCACTGCTGCCGGTGTCGCTGCTGCTACACTGCTGTTGTACTGCTATTACCACTCTGCTGCAGTGATCCCACCGCCACCACCGCTGCCAGCACAAAACCGCCCCTGCGACAGTACAGCTCCCACTGCGTCCAGTACTAAAGGGTGGGCGTCCCTTGAAAATCCAAAATATGAAATGCTCCAAAATCCAAAAGTTGTTGAGTGTTGGCGTGATGATCCAAGGAAATGCTCACTGGAGCGCTGCAGATTGCAAATTTTCAAATGTGGGCAAGTCAACGGGTATAACATGAAGTGCTCCAAAACCTGAAAACATCTGAAATCTGAAACTCTTCTGGTCCCAGGCCTTTTGGATCAGGGAGACTCATCGTGTAGCACCAACACCACTATTATCATAATTAATACTCCTCTATAATCCTTCCCTCAGATGGCTGCCTCCTGTCAAGCTGGCAGAGTCGTTGAGGGCATGAGCCCCAGGAGTGAGACTGCTTGGTCTAAACGTCACCTCTGCTATTTACTAACTGTGTGACTCTGGGTAAGTCATTTAAGCTTCCCAGGTTTCAGTTCCCTTCTCTGTTAAATAGGATAATGTTAGTAAATACCTTGTAAGAGTGCTATAAAATTTCACTGTATTAATATTTATAAAACATTTTGAACAGTGCTTGGCTTAGGAAAATCACTATGTAAGAGTGTGCTAAAAAAAAATAGCACAGGTAGAGGGCAGCGCCTGTGGCTCAAAGGAGTAGGGCGCTGGCCCCATATGCCGGAGGTGGTAGGTTCAAACCCAGCCCTGGCCAAAAACTGCAAAAAAAAAAAAAAAAAAGCACGGGTAACTGATAACTGGCAATATTGTAGCATGGTGGGTAGTAATTGTGTTTAACTTGGTACCTGTAAATAGCATGTTACAGATTGTCAAAATCAATTTATTAATGGATGATCTAGAAAGGTGAGTGCCTTAACTAATTATTCACAAGTCAATAATTTAAACACCATACAAGGAAAGTTACTGATCTCTCTCTCTCTCTCTCAAAACTGTTGTTGACTTCCACCAAATGTCTCTGAACACTAGTTAAACCGTTTGTCCACTTTAGAGTATCCAATTCCAACTGTGGCTGATACTAATAACCAATGTGGTGCCTGAAGAGTTAGCAGCAGTGGTAGTCATGCGGGTTAGGGGTATTTCAGATCCTCAACTGAAACTTCTGAAAAAAATTCCTGTTTAAGTGCAAAATACACGGGACTCCATCCCACTGAAAGGCGAGGGCTACTTAGACCCAGTTTAATTTTACTGAGTGAGAGAGGGAGCTGGCAAGCCCTTCCTCTGGCCATGGCCAGACCCTTCCACTTCTCTCCTATATGCAGGGCCACAGATTCACAGCTAGGTGTTCCAACATCTAGGTAAATCCCCCCAGGAGGAGGGTTTGCACACAGCAGCAGCACAGATGCTGTACCTTCCTATGTTCTGTCTAAAAAAACCAATAGCAGGGCAGCGACTGTGGCTCAGTGGGTAGGGCACCAGCTCCATATACCAAGGGTGGTGGGTTCGAAGCTGGCCCCAGCCAAACTGTAACAAAAAATAGCCGGGCATTGTGGCGGGCGCCTGTAGTCCCAGCTACTCAGGAGGCTGAGGCAAGAGAATCACCTAAGCCCAGGATTGGAGGTTGCTGTGAGCTGTGTGATGCCACGGCACTCTACCAAGGGCGACAAAGTAAGACTCTGTCTTAAAAAAAAAAAAAAATAGCAATTAGATGTAAGGTTTCTTGAGAGGGCAGGATATGTATTTTTTCTCTTTGAACACCCCAGGGACTAACACGATCCTGGCACACAGTAGGTCTGCGTAGATGACTGAACTGAGAGATCTCTGAAACACTTCAGAAACAGACTTTGCCCTCTAGCACCAGTAGATTTTAGGGGTCCCCTGAGTAATAGAGTCGGGTCTTTGGCTGACAGCATTCACTTCATTCTTTTTTTTTGAGACAGCGTCTCACTTTATTGCCCCTGGTAGAGTGCCATGGCATCACAGCTCACAGCAACCTTAAATTCTAGGGCTTAAGAGATTCTCTTGCGTTGGCCTCCCGAGTAGCTGGGACTACAGGTGCCTTCCACATGCCCAGCTATTTTTAGTGATGAGGTCTCTCTCTGGCTCAGGCTGGCCTCGAACCAGCGAGCTCAGTCAATCCACCCACCTTGGCCTCCTAAGTGCTGGGATTACAGGCAGGAGCCACCGCGCCCGGCCCTCTCGTCATCCTTTTTACAGTGAGCGACTGTTAGGATCAATGCTTCAAAGCCTTCAGCAGAAATGATCAGTGTCCATCCTTCAATCATTGTCTACCACCACCACCCAAAGTGGAACTTGTAATATTTCTAACGTAGAGACTTTTCTCTTATTATTATGAGCTGATACATCTGTACTTCTTGCACATCACAGCCAGACTCATCTCCCAGAAACACTGATTTCCTCCCTACTCATAATCCTCCAGTGACTCACTATTGCCTAAACTTAATGACCATTTCCTTAGCCTGGCATTCCAGAGCCTCCATGGTCTGGCTAGAACCCAGGCTGCCTTGCCAAGTGGACCTCCAGCCTCTCCCACGTGAACCCATCTCTCAACCCAGTCTGTCTCCTGCTGATCCCGGGACAGAGACTGGCTTGTCAGTCAGCTGAGTGATTTGTTCCAGAGTTTATATCTGAGCAGCTATTGTAAATAAGGCACCACTACCCTGCTCTTCACACCATTTTCCTCACCTGGAGATGACAAAGTCTGTTTCTCCTTTAGCGACCTGTTCATTTCCTGCACCCTTCACCAAGTTTTCCTGCACATCCACCAAGTCCAGATGTGGGTCTTCCTTCCCTGAACCTCCATGGCACTTCCTCTTGGCTACAAATTTCTCAAGGGCGTGGATCATATAACCCCATAATGACTGTGCCAGTCAATGTTAAGCTCTCCTTTACCCCCCATTCTAACCCCCTCAAAATGCAACTTATAGGATTCGAGAATTTCAAAGGGTCAACCTTACCCATTCTTGCAGTTTAGTTTCAGGGAGGACCACCTCGTTATGGCATGGTGGTTTATATGCGCAGGCCTCATGTGACAGTTTTCCAGGAGAAGTTTTAAAAGCTGTTCTTATTCCTCATATCGTGACACCCACCAAGACAGAGACCAGTAAAGCCATGCTTTCTATATCTTGAAAATATCGTATTGAAATTGGATATTCTTGCTGCTGAGGGGAGAGCAAAAGATCTGTCTCCATTGTAAAATAGGAGTAAAAAGCTTGGAAAGCTTACTGGGGGAGGAAAAGAGGAGTGAGCTTTCTCCACGTTCTCACCGCTCTAATAAGGATGGTGTTGGCTGGGGGCTGCTTGCCAGCGTGCTCTTGCAACTGACTCATTCCTCTAAGTTAGTAGGAAATGGAGGTAAAATATGAACTGACATGCATCTCTAAGCTTCTGCAGACTTAGCCTGCACTGCTCGGGAGGGACGCGCGCCCCAGTGGGGTCCCACAGCCACGGCAACAATCCCTCATGGATCTTGGGACAGGATGGTAGGAATCGGAAGGTACCATCTTTTGCTTTGAGAGCAGGTGGCCAGCGTGGATGTTTAAAGGAGCAGAAACTATTACATTGCCGTTAGTTCTGGCCACATGCTACTTCTTGCCGTTCTGGCCCTCTCTCAGAGCACTTGAATTATTCATGACATACAGTGCCATCACTACACACAGGCAAGCAGGGCCGCAGCCCGCACAAACAACCCGAAGGCCTTTGGTGTGAGAATGGCAGTTCTGTGGCTTTAAGAGCGAGTCGTTGCACCATGCAGCAGAAAAGCCTGTAGATTCAGCTGGGTTCTTACCTCACTCTTCCTTCTGTGGTGACCTCACCCAGCCACAATGCCACCATTCATGCAGATGGAGGGGAACACTGCATACAAACGTTTCATTTAGGCACATAAACATGAATATTTAGCCTGTTTGATTAAAAATGAAAGCTAGATATTTGGCTTGCTGCAATTTGATGGGGTTGAGGGAAGGTTTTTGGTTTTCTTTTTTAAAGTTTAGTTTTAAAGACTAACCTTGGAAAGAATAATAGAAAAAATATCCCCCTTATTTTTTTTTCCTAAAAAACTATATTTCCTTGTAGGGTCAGCCTTCTCTCATCTTTTCTTGCATCAGAATTCTTAGATCCTATAGATTTTCTATTTAGAAAGTTTTAGAAAGTCAACCTTGGAAAATCCAGACTGAATCTTTTTCTTCAAATATAGATTTAATTTTAAAAACTTCACTTATTTTACTTAACCAGAAGTTTATAATGGCTCTCTATGAATATGTGGCATACTATATATATCAATATTTAGAGTAAATATTTATACTAAACAACTAAAAAACCATTTAACTGTTTTCAAAGTTATAATCTACACAGTGTCGTTAAAGGGGATTGCAAAGAGGTTTCAAAGAATCCATCTCCCCAAAGGGCACCTGTAGAATTACTGCTCATCTTAAATTCTCAAAAATGGGGGTTTATACGCTCAGGCCTCAGGTGTGACAGTTTTCCAGGAAAAGTTTTAAAAGCTGTTCTCAGTCCTCATATCGTGACACCCACCAAGACAGAGACCAGTAAAGCCATGCTTTCCATATCTTGAAAATATCTTATTGAAACTGGATATTCTTGCTGCTGAGGGGAGAGCAAAAGATCTGTCTCCATTATAAAATAGGAGTAAAACATTTTTCATTTATTAACATTAATAAATAAAAATAATAATAAATTAAATTCATAGTAAAACAACTGGAAAACAAGCATAAGGAAGAAAATAAATATAGTCATGATTCTAATACCTGAAGATGACTTTTTTATCTTTAGTATTCCCACCAACTGTGTGCACATATGTATGTAAGAGAGTGATATTAGGGAAATATTATGTAGACAATATTCTTTCTACTTTTTCCACATGACATATTATTATGATCACTTGAGTATTTTCTCATGACATCATTTGTTTTTCAAAAACATAATTTTAATTGCTGCAGAACATTTCACGATTTCCTAATATTTGGGCATTTCTATTATTACCAATTTCCCCAATCACTTCCTTAATACGTGTGTACTATTAAGGAAGTGCTATATAATAGCCCTACAGTAAATATCCTTGAGTGTTATTCTCTGCTAGGGTTCATGGTTATTTTCTCAGGACTGATTTCTGGGGAGTAGAATTGAAGGACATAGACATCCTCAAAACAAACTCTCAAGTTGCTTGGCATATCTTGTCAGATTCTCTTCCAGAAAGTAGAATAATATGTGCACATATAATTAATATCCTTTGAACTCATCTACTTTGGTATGATGTTATAGAACAGCATCTCTTTTTTTTTTTGAGACAGAGCCTCAAGTTGTCCCCCTGGATAGAGTGCCGTGACATCACAGCTCACAGCAACCTCCAGCTCCTGGGCTCAAGCGAGTCTCCTGCCTTCATCTCCCAAGTAGCTGGAACTACAGGTGCCCACCACAATGCCCGGCTATTTTTGGTTGCAGCCATCATTGTTGTTTGGCGGGCCCAGGCTGGATTTGAACCCGCCAGCTCAGGTGTATGTGACTGGTGCCTTAGCCGCTTGAGCCATAGGCACCGAGCCAGAACAGCATCTCTTAAAACATTTCTTTCTACTGCTATAGCTATCTTTGATAGTAAAAAAATTACTTTTTGAAAACAATAAAGAGTAGAAAATAGAGTATTTCTTCTTTCAGTGACTTGCCAGGTATGTGAAATTCTAATGTTATTTTCTAATTATTAATATATGTACACGGGGGTGATAATATATATGCATTCATGGAATATTGGAGAAGACAGACATTATCCTCAGAGAGGGACACTGTAGTAGACATTGTCTCAAAAAGTTGTTGACTTCCATCATTTATTATAAAGCCATATTTTAAATGTACCAGAACTAAGATTATAATTTAAAATCAAATCCTAGGCTCAGAGCCTGTAGCTCAGCAGCTAGGGTGTCAGCCACATACACCAGTGATGGCAGGTTCGAACCCAGCCCGGACCTGCTAAACAACGACAACTACAACAACAACAACAAAAAATAGCCAGGTGTTGTAGCTAGCACCTGTAGTCCCAGCTACTTGGGAGGCTGAGGCAAGAGAATCACTTAAGCCCAAGAGTTTGAGGTTGCTGTGAGCTGTGACATGACAGCACTCTACTGAGGGCTACATAGGGAGACTCTGTCTCAAAATAAATAAATAAATAAAAATAAAAATTAAATAAATAAATAAAATAAAATCCTAGAGTGAATCCTTTGGAAAAACAAAGAATCCCTTTGTTAACCGAAGAAATTACATCCATATTTATTTCCCAAGTTCAGATCTCTATGTGAAGATTTAGCTTAAAACATGGTGTTCCTCTCAAAATATTCTGCTGAGAAATGTATAAATTACAAGGAGAAAGACAGTAACATCACAGTGGAGAAAACCGGCAGATATCACCTTACCCAAGTGATCAGGATAAATATCTCTAGTGATAAGATTTCTCATCACCAGGCACCCCTGCCATGAGCCACTAAAAAGGGCACCACGTCACCTCGGAAACATCCATCAAAACCAAGCTTAATCTCACTGAATCATGAAAAAACACCAAACACAAACTGAAGCACATTCTACAAAATGACTGACTAGTGCTCTAAAAAAATGTCAAGACCATAAAAGACAAGAAAAAATTGAGAAACTGTCACAGATTAAAAGAGACAAAGGAGCCGCGACCACTAAATGCAATATGGTGCTGGGTACTGGAACAGAGAAAAAGTAGTGGGAAAAAAACAAGCAAACACGAATAAAGCATTGCAGCAACACCAATCTCCTGGTTTTGAAAACTAAATCATGGTTATGTGAGATGTTAACACTAGAGAAAGCTTGGTGTATCTGGGAACTCTCTGTATGGGATCTGCAACTTTCTGTAAGTCTAAAGTTATTTCAAAATAAAGGTTTACAAATTACACTAATAATTAAAAGGAAAAATAAGATGTATATTATAGAATATACAAAAATTCTGCATAACTAAGGAGGCAAATGTTTTTTGGAAGGCACAGGATCCTCCTAAACATTTGCAAACCACAAGTAACTCCACCACTGAGTAGAGAACCACGCAGCTCTGAAGTGGCTCATTTAACCTGTCTTGGCTGAACTGTGAGGCTGTCCTAGCCAAAATCCATCGGACCTTCCATGGCTCACACACAAATTCCAAATGTGTTGGTATCTCTCTTCTGACAAAATGATAAAGGTGGTAGTCCCTTCAAAGCAGTGTCACGACTTCCTCAAGATGCCGGAAATGGCATTTGAGTTAATAAAGAGAGCAGGAGAGGAAGGCATGGCTACCCTCCCCCTTCCCTCCCCACTGGCCCCAGGATTAGGTGCCTGGTGCTGCCTGCTGTTTCCCAGGCTTTTGAGAAGTCAAACAGCTGTATCTGTGGGCTGATGCAGAAAGAGAACAAAACTGCCTTGATATTTGTTTGGAAGAAGCCTAGGGAATCTAATGCAAAACCCTTCCCTCAGGGATATGGTCTTTAATTCTTGATAACATAATCAAACATTCTATTTCTAATCTTAAAATTTTTTGGAATCTGTACCCAACTAGATAGGAAATTGGAAGATTCCACAGATAATTAGGCCCATGTTTAGTTCTGAAAGCTGATGGAAACCTGAAACTTCATTACCTGATAAATTCATTCCATTAAAATTAGATTTTATCTCATGACACTTCAGTTATATATTTAAAATGGGTATTTAATATAAGTCTAATTTGACAATGATTACATGCTGTAATAATCAGGTGTAAATGTGTCATCGAAAATATATCTTCTCTACGCTTAATTACCACATTGCAGAAGCATCAAAATAAGCTTCCATTCATATGTTTCAATCAGCTTTTTTAAATTAAAATACAAGTATAAAAACTACAAGGATCTCTAACATAAAAAGAATTACACAGCTCACAGTAAGTCTCAACACTTAGTCCTTGTATTTCTTGTATACCAAGTACCTATGGTACAGACTAAAAATGATTAGCTAAGAGCCATCCTCTCCTTCAAAATGGGGTCTACAAATTTCCTTGTCAAAAATACATAATGTTGAGTGAAAAAGTAAGTCCAGACAGCACCATACTATCTGCCATTTCATCTAAAGCTCAAAAAACAAGCAAAATTAACCAACATATTGGTAAAATACACATGTATGTGGGATAAAATTATTTTTTAAATGTCAAGGAATAATAAACACAAATCTCAGGATAGTGGTGAGCTTAGGCAGGAAGGTGGACATGGGGGGAGACACAGGTTGCTAGAAATGACTGCTGATGCTCTCCTGCCAGGGCTGGGTGCTGGGTTCACAGCTATTTGTGATATTGTTGTGCTCTGTAATATACATGTATGCTATATATGTATATTTTTTAAAAAACTAAAGTGAAAAAATATTTATTTTCATTTGAAATGTCCATCGCGAGGACTAACATTAAGAAAATATTCTTTATCATTTGCCTACATTAATTTGTTATTAAAAGCTATATTTGCAGGTTAATATTATATCTAGAAAAGATAAAATGCGCTTTTTTATATTGTCAGTATTTTTTTTTAATTATTAGTTGCCAAGAATGATGTCAAATTTCAGCTGTTGGCCAACTTCTTGGGCAATTGGATTCTACTTCTGAGACATGTAAAACTATTTATCTTGCACAAAAATCTGGCGATTGCATTAAACACTTCTTCTGCTAATACTGAAGTATTAGGTACCCCTAGCAACCCAATAAACACTAAATAACCTTAAAGATTGTCTTGAAAAGTCAGCTGACTCAATCAATCATTATGGACATTGGTGTAATGAGACCAACAAAATGCAGATGACTGATTTAATACCAGCATCTACAGTCTTTTGTTTTAAGAAAGGCAACAATCAATGAACACACAAAAACTGATCAGATTTGGCCAATATACAACAGCCTCACAATTCACGGTATCCTATAATTTCTTGCACAAGAATAATTTCATCTGAGTTAGTTGTGTTCAACCCACTTATTTTAACCACCCTTTGAAGCAAGCGGATGCTCAACAGTGGGGTGCCACTCAGGGGGCTTGCAGCAGAGGAGGCAAGAGCAACTCAGATCATGGCAAGGCCTCGTAAATCAGCCATGGAGCACGGAGACATCCATCAGGGCAGTGTGCCCTTTCCCCACTGCTGCAGTCATGAAGTCATGGGCCTGCCAAGGGGCTAACATATTATTAAAATAAATCACTGGCCTGGAGAATTGTGTTTAAACACCAATTAACTCATAAGTAAATGAGAAGGAGCTGACTTGTCTCACCCAGAACGTTGTTTGGAGAAGTTGCCGAAATTACCACCCTGTTTTGAGGTTTCTGCTCTCACAGATGCCGGAACACCCTGAGAATGAAGGGTTAGAGCATGTGCCATAAAAGGCCAGGCTTGGATTCTGCTTACAAAGCCTTCCCCCAGCCCCCAGTTATCCTCCACAAGGAGAGTTACAATTGGCTCAAGGTAGCTTCAGTAGGAGCCTGAACTTTCAAAAGCATTAAATTCTCATTGATCTTTAAGTGAGAAAATCAAATAAATAGATCACAGTCACTGACTCTCTGGTCGCTTTCTTTGCTCCTGCACCAAAGCTGCTGTGACCCTGGGAGCACACACAAGAATAAAAGCTGTGTAAGGATTTCCCTCCACCTGGCATTTTGTTCCTTTCTAGGCAGAATCTCGCAGAGTGGCACAAATTCACTGTGTAGGACGGCTGCAACCCCACAAACCATTCTAAATTCCTGATCGCATGCTGGACCCAAGCAACCTGTTTTCCTTCATGAGCACGCCAGGGTAACTCACGCCTGTCTGAGCACAGGCTTCTTTGCTCAGTGTCAAGTTCTAGCTTCATTCAACCAGAGACCCTGCAGTCTCACTCCCCAAGGGTGAAGGTACCTCTACAAAGCCTGCCCAGGGCATCTGAAGAGTATTCTCCAGAACTCTGGGATTCTTCTCATTTCCTAACACTGAGCTCTAGCAATTCATCCTCCTTAGCTTAGACACATTCTTTTTAGTTTTAACAGGGTCACACTCAGAATGCAAGACTTTAGCTGTGAGTAAAGAGCTTTCCCCTGCCCACACATTGTTCTTTCCATTGATGACAGCTAGAGTTATAACATGGATTTCAAGGAGTCCTACACATTTATGTGCTTGTCTCATTCATAAAAACCTGAGATGCCCAAAGATGAAGGGATTTACCGCTACACTTGGCTTGTATGGATTACAACTTGCATAGACTACCATGAAAGAAGAAAACTCAGACCTTGCCTGTAAGGAAACAAAAACACTACACTGTCTCTGGTCCTAGTGACCTACAGACATGCTATTAAAACTCATGGACTACTAAGTCATTTAATTTTTATCCTGTTTATCCAAAGCCATCAAGTGAAAAAACATAATCTGAAGCCAGCCACATGGCCATAGGCCCAATTGGAATACATTCATTGACTCTGGCATATTGTTCTGGCTTTTCTCCTACAAGAACAGAGGTGATTCGAGAGGGGCCTCTCAGGACACCTTCCAGGATTCTAGTCCATCTCCTGAATCCAGCAGAGAAAGCATGTTCCTTCTGGGGAGGGGTGACATTGTGAATTAAAGGGCACATCTGGTAACAAATTCTGTTTTTCCTCATCTAATACATGCTATGCGACTTTGGTCTTAATGTTACACAAAGTAGGGTCAGGCTCTGCCTTTCCATCATCCGCAGGGCAGGCCACAGGCACGATGTCATCCTGGCCAGCCCAGCCCAGAGTCCCAAGCTTCCTCGGTTGGAGAGGCTGCAGAAAACACCATGAGATAGGTCCTCCTGCCTGACTGTCGGGTTTCAAATTAGGGTGCAAAAATATGTGCTCTCCTCTCTGCTCAGCCCTCGGTGCACAGAGGTGAGTCCCTGCACCATCATAGGCTCCAGACAGCTGCCAGCAAATCCTCTGACATGCCTCCTCCCTGACATAAAGGGAATTAGCTTAAACCCCCTTTGCACAAAATTCTGCCATGCTATAGATAATGACCTGGTTGTTCAGCCACTTTGCAGTGCTAAATGCTGCTTTCTCATTCTGGGATTCTTTTTGGCTTTAGCCTTAATGCGAAGTGAGGGATGCACTCAACTATTACAGAAGGGACACTGCTGAGAAGATTCCAAATACAGACTCTGGAAGGGCGGCGAGTGAGTGTGTCTGCACACGTGTGTGCCCACGCACCTTTGTGGTCCTTTCTCCTCCTCTCCACGTGTCTTCCTTGCACACCTGAGACTATACACCTTGGCAGCCTCCGTATTATTTACTTTAGAGGCAGGAAGTTCCAGAACTGCCTCAGGAACAAAAGTCTTGTCTCTAATAAAGACAACCATGGAGAGGATAGGAGTATGGAAAATCAGGTACAAGAAGCCTTCTTTGAAATATTTTTTGAGGGAAAAAAACCGGATCTGAGTTGTTTTGAAATCAAAACTGTTTTCTGCCCTTGAGCCTAATGCTTCCACCTCCATCAGCCTTCCTGCTCTGTATCCTAAGAAATGTCTGTGAACCACTAACATTTTCTCAGGGGATTTCATTACTGAAAGGGCTCATTAGGAAAGACATTAAAATACGAATTACCTCATAAACTATTTAGTTGTGTACCCAGTGGGAGTGTGCTTATTAGGGCTAGAGTTTTTCACAAATAGAGCTAATCAATTAAGCTTCATTAGAAACTTGAAGGGGTCTCTGCAGAAGGCCTACGGCAGGTGCCATCTGCAAAAGGACTTGGTAGGAAAGACTGTCTTCTGAAACAACTGCTAACGTTACCTACCAGCTTCTGGGTAGAGAAGGTAATTCAGATTATTCCCGTTTTAGGCCAGAGTCTCCTCAGGTTCAATAGTTCCTAGATCGGGCCTCTCACAATTTAATGTGCCTACAAACCTCCTGAGGCTCTCGGTAAACTGCAACTCTGAGGAGAGGGCGGAGGTTCTGCATTTCTAACAAGCTCCCAGGTGGTGCTGCAGGTCCAGGGACCAGCACTGAGCCGCAAGTTCTTCGATTATTTTTTTTTTAAGATAAGTATGAGAAAAGTTTATGAAGGGAGAGAAAGGTAGGCTTAAAAAGCAAGATACATCCGCCATACACAGCGAATGGGCCTCCATTGCCAGGACAAGAAGGCGAAGAGGTAAAGAGGCTGATCTTCGATTATTTTATTTAGGGCTGGACATGATGGCTCATTGCTGTAATCCTAGCACTCTGAAAATGTCATGAGTTCAAAACCAGGCTGAACAAGTGCAATACCCCCGTCTCAATTAGCCGAGCATTGTGGCGGGCACCTGTAGTCCCAAGTACTCAGGAGGCTGAAGCAGGAGGATCTCTTGAATCTAGGAGTCTGAGTTTGCTGTGAGCTAGTCTGACACCCTGGCAACAGAGTGAGACTGTCTTGAAAAGAACCCCCCCAACAGAAAACCCACAGAACAAAAAAGATCATTTTATTTAGCTGCAAGTATCCTTCATAGCGTTAAAGCTGGCCAGGACAGACTGGAGTCACATTGAATATAATTTTTCTTGCTACTCTACAGGGAGTAAGAGAATGAGAACGTGACCGGCAGGCTGCCCTTGGAACCAAAATTTCTCTCCCCTCATGTCACGAGAGAATCTCTTTCTGCTGATATTAATGGTGAACCTTTCATGTAACCCTACAAAAGAAGCCCATTGCAAAATTAGCTTTGGATCTCCCGAGAGATCAACTTCTAAAGGAAATTCTACAGCTCTTTTTGTTTTTTTTTTTCTTGAGGCTACGCCATGATCATAGCTCACAGCAACCTCAGACTCCTGGGCTCAAGCAATCCTCCTCCGCAGCCTCCAAGTTAGCTGGGACTATAGGCATGTGCCACCACACTCGGCTATTTTATTTTCTTTTTCTATTTTTGATAGAGATTGGGTCCTGCTGTCACTCAGGCTGGTCTCAAACTACAGGATGCTCCCACCTCAGCCTCCCAGAGTGCTAGGATTACAGGCTGGAGCCACCACATTTGGCCAGTACATTTTCAATAGTCAGATGAGAGAGCAGAGATGGTTTTCATCTTCCCTGAGAATGAGGAAGGATATTCACATCAAGGTGCTGAGCTGGGTAGTGAGTAGAAGCATCCGCTTACCACAAGAGGGTTTGAGGAGCCTCTTGAAGGAAAACATCAGTGTTGCATGGAGGGTTAAGAAGGAAATATCTGTCCTGTCTAGACAGCCCCAGCACACTGTTACAACAGTCGCATGCTCCACACGGGAGGGTCACCTGCTCTTTTGTGGCATAAACAGGTTTTTAAAGTTCAAGGCAGAGGCCACAGCCACCAGCTGTGATGAGATACACCTGTGACTGCTCGGCTCTCAAAAGAGAGCTGGATAGTTCTATAAGGATCACGGCACTGACACGGTATCAAAGACCTCAGCACACCCTGAGCCTGGCTATGGACTCACAAAGTGGGGAATGGACCCCCTTCCCAAATTCTGGGTTGTCTTGGTCATCGCCTCACACCAAGGCTGAGAATATGGCCGAGTAAGGGCAAGCATCCTACAGAGTCACAAATGTAGAGGCTCAAGGACCTCTAAGTCTATTCCCAGTTCAGTAGCTGTTGCTAATAAAAGATGATGATGGCTTGGGACCCATATTCCCTCCCCCTCCCCCTGGTGGCACTCACATTCAATCCACAGGAACAGTCAAGTACTAGTGTTTGCCAAAATGTGGTTGACAGAGTGACATGGTTGACATATGAAGGACGTCTTTTAACCTTCTCCCACAGAGGTGCTGGCAAGAAAGGTGCCAGGGCACAGGCTGTGAGGATATGCTCCCTCTCAGAGTCATGCAAATGGATCAAGTGCAAAGTCAGCCTCCCTAGAACCCTGAAGTGAGAGCTTTCTTAAATGTGCACCCTGGGTACCTCTGCTGCCTGCTGTCAACTTCAGGAATGAACCAGTCTGCAAACGACTGTATTTGTTGAGAGGTCTTCGCTGGAAAGGCCAACCCAGCATGACTGGGCTTTGCAGGCTCTCAAAGCACTTCCACTAGAATTCCAGTTTTGATATTTCCAGGGCAAATCATAGGGTCCTGGCCAGATTTTTGTTTAAGATTTTAAAGGCTGGGCACCCATAGCTCGGTGGTTAGAGTGCCGGCCCTGTGCACGGGGGGTGGTGGGTTCGAACCTGACCCGGGCCTGCTAAAACAAACAAAAAAGATTTTAAGATTTAAGTAATCTTCAGATTTACTTTAGAGAGCTGTTAGGGGCTGACTTATGTTCCTCTCCACACCCCCCCCCCCCAACAAATTCCTTTGTTGAGGTCCTAACAGGACCTCAGAGTGTGACTGTATTTGGAGATAGGGCCTTTAAAGGGGTAAATATGGTAAAATGAGGTGACAGGGCAAGCTGATGTCCTCATGAGAAGAGGAGATTAGGACCCGGGCACACACATCAGGAGGAGCACGTGAAGATGGGGAGAGGAGGCAGCCATCTACAAGCCGAGGGGAGAGGCCTGGCACGGTCTCCCCCAACGGTCCTCATAAAAAACCATCCCTGCTTATGCCCTGACTGGGAACTTCCAATTTCCAGAGTTGTGAGACAATACATTTCGGTTGTTTAAGCCACACAGTCTGCAGTACTTTGTTATGGTAGCTCTAACAAACCAACACAGAAACAGTTTCCTAAGTTTTCTAATGTCTACTTCCCTGGGGCTTCGCCCTCTTCCTTTTTTCAATAACAGCCTTGGATCACTATGGACAATGAGCCATGGTTTCAGGGTCAATACTGTCATCCAAGTGTCAAATCTTGCTTAAAGAAAGCAAAACAAAAAAAGCAACAACCTGTGACACTGGTTGGAAAATTCTCGAGCAATCATGGTAGGTGAATGAGGATTGTTGGGTAACGACTTATGTTTTAAGGAATCATAGATACAGTCAGGAGGTGGGCACACGTGTCAAACACTGCAGGCATTATGAGTGATAAGCAGACAAAGAGCTCGCCCTCCTAATATCAAGTATGAAGTACGCATAGAGAATTGCTTCCATTGGTTCAGCCCTTGCAGGGGGTAGATTTAATCTTTCTGATCATCTCCATGACTCCTGTCTCTGACATCCCTGATAAAAAGAATCAAATATTGAGACATGAAAAAGTCACAATGTATCAACCAAATATGAGAACAGTATACTGTGGCTATTTTTAAGGGCTATGAGAATGTTAACATCTTAAGCTGGTGGGAGATGCAGGCTCTTACTAACAAGGAATCCCAGGGACACTGATTTCTACGGTCATATGATCCATTTCTCTAGTTTCTTTTTCTTTTTTTTTTTTTGCAGTTTTTGGCCTGGGCTGGGTTTGAACCCACCACCTCTGGCGTATGGGGCTGGTGTCCTACCAAAATGCAGTAATGATGCAGAAACAACCACAGTGGAGCTCACAGCAATACAAGAAAAAGTTCAACATGTACTTAAATTCAGTGTTATTGAGCTATCTTAAAGATAATGCATCTTAACTGATAAACATTCACTCTACGGAAGGCTTTTCCAGGGACAGTTTCAGGGAGTCCCCTCACAAAGAAACACGTTTCCTTTCCTTACCCCTGGAGTGCAGGTGACTGCTTCCACGGCCAATAAAAAGCCTTGTCCTCAGGGGTGGAGGGTGAGGATGGGGGAGGCTCTCTGTCCTAAGCTACTTCATTCCTCTGTCAACACGTGTAGGGAGCCTCCTTCAGATATATTATGGAATAAAAGGCTTTTGTGGGCAGTCCTGGGAAAGTAACCATCTTTTAATATTTCTCGAGAGGAAAACTGTGTTTTGAGTACTGAATGACTGACTTTTAACACACTTTAGTAACACCACCCGTGCGTGAGAGTCCGAGTCCGGGCCTGCCTTAAATAGAATTGCTTGCAGAACATCCACCCTGGAGTTCTAGGGGAAACACTGTAAACCTTCTGAACTATGCTCAATTCCACAACATTTTTGGTAACTCAAAAACCTTTAGTTGAACAGACTCAATTCCCAAATTAGTTAATTTAACAAGTGTGTAAAGAACAAAAAAAAATGGTCACATGGCCAGGTAATATGTTCATAATGGTCCTGAAAAACTAAAAACATAATATTCAGATAAAATACATCCTTTTGAATTTTTCTTGCTTAAGTAAATATCAAACTACATTTAACTGAATTTAAAAAATTACAATTCAAGTGACAATGGAAAAAAAAATTTCTCCTTTCTTTCAAGCAATTCATGCTATTCATGCCATCTTTCCAATTGCATTTTTTTTTTTTTTTTTTCCGTTTCTAGCCTGGGCTGGGTTTGAACCCACCACCTCTGGCTGGTGCCCTTCTCCTTGAGCCACAGGCACCACTCCGCATTTTTATTTTTCAAAGAGTTACAAGAGATTTTGTTTTGTTTTGTTTTTTTGAGACAGAGTCTCACTATATTGCCCTAGGTGGAGTGGCATGATGTTACAGCTCACAGCAATCTCAAGCTCTTGGGCTTAAGCGATTCTCTTGCCTCAGCCTCCCAAGTAGCTGGGACTGCAGACACCATCCACAACACCCGGCTTTTAGGGGGGGGTGGCGGGGAGAGGTTGTAGTTGTCATTGTTGTTTGGCAGGCCTGGGCTGGATTTGAACCCTCCAGCACTGGTGTATGAGGCTAGTGCCCTAGCTGCTGAGCTACAGAAGCTGAGCCAGTTACATGAGCTTTAATAGAAAGATTTTCTACTAGAATTGCATGAAGATGCAAGCCTCACTTACCTTGCTTCAAAGGAGATTTTAAGTAGTGATCTGGAAAACTGTTTTTTCCTTTACTTTGCTCATTATTTCACACAATTTCTAAACATCTGATCTCCAGCTCGGTGTCAGCATGTTACCATATTTTTAGTTAAGAAAATCTTCTTGGTGGTGCCTGTAGCTCAGTGGGTAGGACGCTGTCCACATACACAGGGACTGGAGGTTTTGAACCCAGCCCAGGCCAGCTAAAACAACAATGACAACTGCAACCACAACAAAAATAGCGGGGCGTTGTGGCGGGCACCTGTAGTCCCAACTACTTGGGAGAATGAGGCAAGAGAATTGCTTAAGCCCATGAGTTTGAGGTTGCTGTGAGCTGTGACGCCACAGCCCTCCACCCAGGGCAAAAAAGTGAGACTCTGTCTCAAAAAAAAAAAAAAAAAAAAAATCTTGTCCTTGTCATTCTCCTGAATCCTCTTCCCAATGACTGGGAGAATTCCTTCATAAGGATTTCTGTGACTAAGTTTTCCCAAACAACAAAGAACACCGGAACCCTAGAAATGGAAGACAAAGTAGCTTCTGCAATAAGGAAAACCTCAATGGCACTTTGCAGACACTCCCAGCAGAGGAAAATTATCAAACAGAAAGGGAAGTCTCCATTGAACAGACTCTGCTACCAATAAATCAGCCTGCAAGTTCCCATTCAGAGAAGAGTACTTCTCTGTGTACAGAGTTGCTCCCTGACTCTTTCATCAGATCTGCCTCTTATCTACCCCATAATTCACCCAGACCTGCTCTTCCCACTTCCCTCACCTTTTGGTGCACAAAAGCTGCTTTTACAGACACCTCCCCATTCCAACCTACTATCAGCTGCCAGTGATTTACATAATCCTTAACACCCCCACCCCCAATCCTTTTTTCAGCCACCTAATGCAAACAAGATCTGGCTCAACTTTCCCTAAACTAATCCCTCTAATGGCCATTTGAGAGAGAAGATTCCCTGTAAATTGGCACAGCCCTGTAAGATCTCTATTGTACCCAGGGCAGATTTAGTAGAAAGACATTAATAAATATGCCAGTGGGAAGAGCCTCAGTTTCCCAGCTGCTTGCTGAACCCTAATGGTGGAAGAATTTTGTGAGACTTGAATTTTTTTTTTTAACCAAGGTAAAGACTTTGACCCCTGTATCCTGAGTTCTTCAGGAGGCCCAGATCCCAAGCAACAGCTGGACAGGAGACTGAAGACTGGTCTGCACCTCCCTCCAGAAGCTCCTCCACACCCAGCCCTTCACACCTGAAGTAACCAGTCTGTCCTCGACATTCTAATATACCTTTCTGGTAATTTTTTCTGAACTCTACCTTATCCATTTGTATGTAAGTTATTTAGAAGCTGCGAACCCGTCGTTTTATGCATGTTTGTAAAACTTACAGCCTAAGGCTAAGCAGTAGGCAGTATAAATAAAAAATGCTTCTTGAATAAATAAATACATTTTTAAAAAGTAACTTTTGGCACGGCGCCTCTGGCTCAGTGAGTAGGGTGCCGGCCACATATACCAAGGGTGGCGGGTTCAAACCCGGCCCTGGCCAAACTGCAACAAAAAAATAGCTGGGCGTTGTGGCAGGCGCCTGTAGTCCCAGCTGCTTGGGAGGCTGAGGCAGGAGAATTGCCTAAGCCCAAGAGCTGGAGGTTGCTGTGAGCTGTGGTGTAACAGCACTCTACTGAGGGCGATAAAGTGAGACTCTGTCTCAATAAATAAATAAATAAATAAATAGTAACTTTTGTAGGTTACATTTTAATGCTATTTCTCCCGAGTATCTCTGGGCTTCACCTCTTTCTATTTATTTTCCCTGGAAAACCCTTCGCTCCCACCTTTCAAATCTGCTTAAACTAGTAGAATTGAACAGAAATTTCCATGACGATGGAAATGTTCCTCCTGTGTGCTGTCTAATACGGTAGCCACCGGCCACATACTGTAATAACTATTTAGTATTTGCAATGCAGATAGTGGGATTCAGAATTGAATTTTAGATTTTATTTTAACAAATTTGTAATTTAATAGCCACATGTCGCTACTGGCTACTGTTTTGGAGAGCTCAGGACCTTGATGCAGCTGAGAAGCCTTCTGGCTGAGCCACTCTGGAGGTCTCACTGCCATCACTAAAAACATAGAGTAGGCCCTTACTTTGTACTTGACTTTATCATAGCATTTAACAAAACACACATAGTTGCGAATTTACCTACCTGATTTCCCAGTTGGACTCTAAGTTCCTAAGGCTTGAGTTATTGTATTCACAGGTGCATCTCTAAGAACCGAGTGTAATATTGGCATTGAAAGTGCTCAATGAAGATTTTTGGAGTAAAAGATTATATGAGTAAATTGGCAGCTCAGAGGACTGTTTGAGACATTTCTTCATATTTAATAAATCTACAAAATACATCTCTTTGAATGAAGTAAGCTGGGACCTAAAAAAATGAGTGGTGATGATGTGACAAATTATCTTTTTCTAAGGGGCATACAGAGCTTTATAATTTATTTCTCCTTACAAACTCAGGGCCTGTCTCCTGCTTCACCAGAACTTAAGAACAACTCACTTAACAGACCCCCATGACTTTGTCCAGATTCACTCTTTAAGGCAATTCCCAGGAGATAAAGTTCATTGCAGTGATGGAGTGAGATAAACATGCTTTTTACTGTGATCCTATGTTCTTACATACCCCATACTGGTCTACAGAACAGCTGGACTCATTCATCAGATTTGAAAATAATCAAGTTTTCACACTCTGTTATCATGGGTATGATCATTCCAAAGGGTATGCTGGCAAAAAGCCTATTTAACCATGTCCCAGAGACCCATATACCTCCCTCCAAGAGACTGGGGAACATTATCCCTTTTGCTAGCAATTCTCCCAAGTACATTTGCAGAGCATGAGCTCTCAGACAAACCAAAAATGATCCTAAGTATTCTGGAAAAAAAACAAATGCCAAAGTTGGCATAGCACTATTCACATCATTTAAGAGTACACAGATAGTTAAGTCTCAGGGCTAGACATATTCCAAATATTCATATAATTTAACTAATTAGTACAGACATAGTAGAAGTCTATTTTAGGCAATAGTATTTAATATATATTTCTTGGTGAGCCTTTAGTTTTCTGTGCAATTTTAGCCCTAACATTTTAACATTAAAATATTTAATGTTATAAGTTTTTGTACGCATATGTTTTTGAATTAATAGACCATAAAACAATATAACGTGTTTAAAATTTGAAAATACACTGCACTAAACTCTATTTATTAAAATAATTTTTTAACTATTTTTTAAAAATTGTGAGTTATTTTTACTTTTATATATTTCAATTAATTGGTGAACTCAAAATAACAGCTGTATAACTCCCATGGGTGTCTACATCGAAGTCTCTATAAAGGGCATGACAACTAAGTCCATTAATCAAAACTAGGAGTTGAATTCTGGAACATATTTTTACTATGTCTTTGCTAAAGAGCAAAAGTAAGTTATTCAGTCTCTAAGTTTTAATTTTCTCCTCTCTGAAACTATGAATCCTGTGTAAGAATACTTTAGGCAACATGAATTAAACCAGAAAAAGAAAGAGAAGTATACTTTGAAGCAGGTTAAAAAAATGAACGGAAAAGGCATATAGAGAGAAATTACTATGTGTTAAATGATTTCTCTGTGTTACTTCATTTATTCTTCAAAAATGATCCCCATTTTATAGATGGGTAAATGAGGAACAGAGAGATGAGGCAAGCAGGTCTTGCAACCAGGATCTCAAGTCAGGTAGTTTGATTCTTTTTTGTTTGTTTTTGTTTTTATTTTCGAACAATGCTTTATCCTGGCTCTCAAAGAGAGAAAGAGGGGGAGAAAAAAGCTTATTTTTAATTCCAGCCTAAGAGACTAGCCTGATTGCCTATGCGAAAGGTGTGAAAATGTTCTGAGATCTTAAAATATGAGTTAGTAGCCATTATTAACATGAAGGATACAGAGACTCAGTATTTTCCAATTTGACACTGATGATTTCAAATATTAAAAAATAACCCCCAAATTCCATGACTGTTTGAACTTGAACTCCTGCTGGGGTACAGATTTGAGCTGCATTTGCTGCAAAGATCTGCATGAGAATAGGACCGGCAGTCTGACCCTCCATCCAGGGTAAGGGTTATAAGGCAATTTTTGTCGCTAATTGTTACCCTGGGTGTAGGGGATTGATGTGTTATAGGCATGGATTTGGGAATTCACAACAGTGCCAGGAAAACCCTGAAGAATGCCAGGGGCCTACTGTTTAAAAAAAAGAGAAAAGGCTGAGTGTACTGTTGACACTGATAATCAGTCTTTGCTGAGTAATTGCCGTTCCTGACTGCCATGCTTCTACCTCTACTAGAATCCAGTCACCATGCTGTTTTCAGAGGACCAGTGCAAAAAGCCAGCCTATAAGGGTCAGATCCTCTGCTGGGGTCACTAAGAATGTGCACTCTGAAACTAGGGATGGGTTCAATTCCTTGGTTACCCAGTAAGCACGCAGCAACGTGGCCCATGATCAGACTTCAAGGCATGTGTGATATTATTATATAATTAATTACTCATATTCATTCATTTTTTAAATTAAATCATAGCTGTGTACATTAATGCAATCATGGAGTACAATGTGCTGGGTTTATACACAACCTGAAATATTTTCATCAAACTGGTTAAAATAGCCTTCACAGCACCTTCTTAGTTATTGTGTTAAGACATTTATTTATATTCTACATTTAGTAAATTTCACATGTAGATTTTTTATAGCAACCACGGGGCAGGTATTCAAATCCCTTCCCCTCAGGAAGCCTAGATACCACTAAGGAGTTTATAATCTGGTTTAAGGCTGAATGAGGAGAACTCATTCAACCTTAAATTACTACTCTATTAATATCACCCCGTGGGACTTAAACTGCTTATATTTTCTGTTTAACTTTCTTACTTGAGAATGGAATTAGCAACACTTAACATCCAGTAATAATAAAAAAATTTAACCAGCATAAATACATATACTTAGATAGTAAAATCAAAGTGCTCAGAGATTGGTTTGTTATAAATGGGATCAGAGCAGGATTTGCATAATCCTGCCTCAGAAAGTGTAAATGATACAAATGATACTTATCTTTGGTTTAAGATACGTAGGTATATATTTAAATAAACATAGGTTTGGTTAGATAAACATATAACATGTGGAAGGGCCATATTAATATTCCTAGGGAAGCCAATATTTTTATAATCAATACATTGAATAACTATAAAAATCAAAAAGCTTAAGGCTAGAATAAAAAACAAACAAACCTTAAACACTGTTTCCAAGCAAAAGAGTGATGTAAAAAATTCTCAGAAAAGAAAAAGACCAAAACAAAAAAAACCCTACCAAACACAGTTTTTAGTCTTTGAAGTACGGTGGTAAAGTTGGTTAATTGAGAATTTGAAAAATGCAATAAAGGAAAGACAATGTGCTTTATTATTAGTTCCCTGGATTCTGGTACTAACTTCAATTAAGAAAAGCTGCCTTAAAATACAGAGATTTGTCAAAGAAGAAAATCAAGACACCAGCAAACGTAGAAAAAGATGTTGGATATTACTCATAATGTGTAAAATAGAAATACAAATTGACAAAGATTTTGTTAAAAAAAAGATAATGCTTAATACTTCTGAAAATGCTATAAAATGAAAATCCTTCTATATTACAGGAATGAATAAAATTTAGTATAAATTTTAAGAAATTTGGCAATATATATACAAAACCTTTAAACTGTTTATTCCCTTTGGCCTTTTGATTCTAATTCTTAAAATCTATCATAAAGAAATAACTAAAGATGCAATTAAATATTTTCAGATCAGTCTTTTGGTCTGTTTTATTTTTATAACCAAAGGGCTATTTCTAGTAGAAAAAATTCAAATACCCAGACAGAGAAATAAGGGACTAGTTACATTTTTATGTGATATCCATAGGATAAATTATACAATTATTAAAATGTTTTTAGAAGACAATTACAGGAAAAAAATGCTCACAGTATAATAAGAAATTTTTAAAAGCAGAAAATAAATTGAGTATTCAGTATGAATCTAATTTTGATATATTACGTATATGAACAGAGAAAAAAGACAAAGAAAATTTTCATTTTAAGTTATCCCCAGAAATTTTCTTCTATAAATTATAACCAAAACTGCATTGGAATCCATAAACTTAAGTTTTCTTTTTTTTTTTTTTTAAGTACTAAGGTCTGGGGCCTATAGCAAGGGGATTGCACTACTGACATGTCAAAGCATTTGGTATCAGACCACCTCATTTTCAGATGGTGCCACACTACAGGCTCAGAGCAGTCAAAGTTCTCAGAGAGCTTCTCTGCAGAGATGCACTTGATGGCTGGCAGAGCCCCCAGGTACCAATGTCAAGATCTGAGAAATTGTGGGAAGAATTCACACCTGCTCAAACATCTCTCTCCCACCCACATATGCTAGGTCCTTAAATTGTACCATTAGAGAATGAAGCATTTAACTTAAGTCTTATCTTCTCCCTAGAACTTTAAAAAAACAAATAGCCCACAATGTGGGGTGACATATTACAGTAATAGCCCCATCTAAATTCATTTTTCAGACTTTTCTTCCTTTATTCTATCAATATTTAGTAGGCTAGGGACACGGAGCTGAGCCAAACTGGCCTTTGCTCTCAAGGAGCTCCCAGGCTGGCAGGAGGCAGGGGCAAAGAAAATGACAACATAATAAAGCTGGAAGAGGACGAGACAAGCAAGGTGCAAGTGGAGGCTACCCTAGCACAGGGCGTGGCTCTTGCCCAACGGGGGAAGGTAAGAAGACATCACAAGAAAGGGGCATTTCAGCTGAGGCTTACAAAAAGGAGAAGTGGAGTTTGCAGAGGCAAAGGGGTGAGGTGTGTAAAGGACATGAGATAGGACAGGCAGCCAAAGAGAGCAAGAAGCCCTCAAAAAAATGCCAGGCGCCTGGGAGGGGCTTCTGGAGAGCGATGATGGTATGCAGAGAAGAGTGGAGAATAGCCTGGGAGGGACTCGGGGCCAGACTGGCCCTTCCTGTGTGGCGGGCGGTGGAAGAGAGGATGTTTCCAGAAAGGGTACACATGAAAGCCTTGCCAACCCTGAAATTCTATCCAGGTGTGCTCCTTACACTGCAGCTCTGGCTGGTCACTGACCTGCCTCTCGGGTGGCACTTTTAGCCTCTGGAACGCACAGCCACAGTTGGATGGAAGTCCCATCGCCTGTGAACACGTCTTCTGTTCTGGTGACTGCGTGTACTGTTTCGAAACAAAAATAATTGGTGTATGCCTTTGATGTTTGCGACTTAAATATTCTGAGAACGTGAGGATGCATCTTACTCATACTAAGACAATACAACAGTAAATAACGCTCTCCTGCTAGCTTTTAAGCCCAATAGGTGATATCCTTCTATCCTTTTAGAAGGATATCAACAGGGAAAATGTAGTCTTCATTATTTTTAGATTTGAAGACTGAATTCTCTTTTTTATTGTTTAAAGAAAACCCCAAACCTTTAGGAAAACTTTGTTTCCTTTATCTACTCCAAAGCCCCACCTTCTATCCCCCTCAAGGCCCATATTTTTCTCACAGATCTTCTGTACTTACCACATAAAAAACTAAACCAAGGCACGGTCATCAAACCAAAGTGCAAAGCAAACTTTCCTTATTAGCTGTGCTGGCAAAAATCTTGGAAAGTGTAACCTACATACATTCCAAGAAAAAGACCAAAATATATCTCTGCAAAGCAAAACTTCCCTGTAACCAGATTGTTAAATGTCCTTTTTTATCCCCCCTGGCTATTCTGACACAGCTGAAGTTATTTGCACCATGCTCCAAAGCAGCAAGGGACACATTGTGTGCACGCACGCACACCAACACTTAAGAAAGACATGCCTGAAAGTGTTGTCTTGGGGCCAGAGAGCAAGGGGAGCTTCTAACCCAGACCATGAGCCTTTTCCTTGCCCAGATGCGTCTAACTTTGGGCTGGGGAACATTAAACAAACATAAAAACAAGACCCAGCAATGCGCGTGCTGGACTGGATGACAGAGGCAGTGAGCAAATATTAGGATCGTATTTCACCTGTTGCCATGGTTACTCAAAACAGGGTGGATACTGGCAGAAAAAGAAGGAAATAAAAGTAGGAAGACAATGAGTCCTGGGAGAATGGTCTGAATGTGTGTACAAGAACCCAGTTGTGAGAGTAGAGAGGCTGCAGCCCAGAGAAGAGGTCAAATGAAAAGGGACATTTCAATCCCCCGGTGTGAGCAGTGGGCTCAATTACCACTCCACACCAGCATGATACAGAGCCCCAAATGTCCAAGTAAGATCTATGTGGGCCCCCCACAACAGTGATGAGACACGGGAATTTTGGATGGGGGCTGGCAATATCAGGCAGTTAGTACTAGGTGCCAAGGGATGAAATACTTGGCAAATAAGTATGGCTCAGAGGTCTCATGTCAAGACCACCAAGTCTCAGGAAGAATCAGAGAGACAGAGAATTGGGCCTATTCCTTCAGGCAATCTGATGGCTAGCTTCAATTCCCAGTTGACAAAGAAAGGAAAAGCTAATTGACACCCCATCCCCCACCCTGTGTGCCTTGCCTCAATAACCAAACTCAGCAGAAAATGCTTCAAGAGCTACGCCCTAGACAGTTCACTCACAGCAGCTGACAGATGGCTGTCCCCTCTCAAGTCCTGACTGGCCCATGGAGCGCAAAGTTCAACACACTTGAAAATCAGGAATCTGGGTTCTAATTCTCCTTCTACTCATTAGCTTTATGATCTTAAACAAGTTATTAACTTGAACATCTCAAAGGACAGGATTTTGCTAAAATAATCCCTGAATTCCTTTCCTGCTTTGGAATTTGGTGATTCATAGGTAACTGGTACTCTCCAAATTCTTGTTTCTAAGACAAATATAATAAAATGTGTAATCCCATGTCTTAGGGGTTCTGATCAGCACATAGGCTATATGCTATATAAGAACTTATTCTTTTCAGTAGAAATATAAATAAAGGGTTGCTCTTATCTGTGATCTCATAATCTAATCATTTGCATTTTATTAAAAATGACATGATAGATTCCTAAATTAAACTTTCTACACTTTAAATGGGCAGGCAACAGTATGTGAAGGCACATGCTTTTCAGACAACAGAAAAGAGCTGGGGGCCTCCTTCCATTAGCCCTCAAAGGACCAGTCTCAAAGTTGTTGCCTTAGTTATTTCATAATAGCAGCTGAACTCAAATTTAGCACTTGTCTTGGCCGGAAAGAAATATAGAGAAGCCTTCTCTCCAGTATTTAGTTGGTGGGGCCTAGAGAATTTAATAGGTAAAAGCCAAGAAGTAGCTGGGCCTGAACTATTAATTTGAATCTCATCTTACTTCATACCACTGAGCTTTGTTTTTATATAGGCCTGCTTCTCTTCAGAATAAGTTACCATGGGAACACCAGCAACAGCATTAATATAGTAGAAACAGGACAGAAATCAAGGAAGACCTGGGCCCAAGGCCTGGTTATGCTATTGAGTGATGCTGGAAAACTCACTGAACTTCTCTGTGTTTATAAAAAGAAGATAGTAAGATTTTCTGGGTACCCTACAGTGCTGCTATGAAGCTACAATGAGATAATACATATGGAAGCATTTTTCAATTTTCAAAGTGCTCGAATAATATGAAGTCATAGGATGCTCACTCCTACTGTAGGCAAAACATTATGGCTAAGGGCCAGGACCAAGGGCCCAATACTTGGGCTCATAGTCCACATCCTATTTTTCCAGCTGTGTAAAGGTAAGGCAACCAATCTCTCAGTTTATTCATCTGTAAAACAAGATTTAGAATATTATGTTCACATTAAATTGTTGTGAAGATTAATTGAGACTATATCGCAAGATGCTTCACACAGCTCCTACCACATACATGCTTCCTTAATTCATGGTGACAATTATTATTTTCTACCACCGTATCTTAAGAAAGCAAATCGCCTCTGAAATGAGACTCCTCACACATCTTAATGAGAGTTCGGATTGTTATTGTTGCTGCTGTTGTCATGGAATCTTACATAATTCCCATTCATCTGCATATCAGACAGTGGTTTTCACGGGAGCCAAGGGACGAGGATTGTGAAAGCGGTCACTTTACTTCAGTCCATCATGGTGTTTTGATCATTGGCCACGGGGACACACGGCTGCTGGCACAATTCAAAAGTTAATGAGGGCTTCCTTAAAGTCAACAGCTTTCGCCACAAAGCTTCTGAGAAGCAGACGGCCTACTCATTCACTGCTTTTTCTTCCTGGACTTTTAGGAAGTGAAGCTGGGGATGATTAAAGCAAATAGGCAAATCAAAGAAGTGCCTTTCTCAAGAATGCCAGAGAGATGCTACCTGGAGACTGTCTTTTCATGTGTACAAACTTTCCAGGCAGCCCCAGATGGAGCCAGGCCTCTCTGTGATTTATCTGTTGGACAGTGGGTGGCCAAGGGGCACGGCAGGCAAACAGTTATCTAGCTCGATAATTAGGGAGGGGAAAGGCAAACACAAACACACCCAGGTTGACATTCAAAACAAAGTGGATATGTAACCAAGGATCACTCACTATACCTCCCCAGCTCTTGTCTGCCAATCTGTACGGAGGAAACCGTGAGGCAGTAGCGGAGCTGTTAGTCATTTATCAGTACAGCTGACAGGAACAGTCCAGTTCTGAGCTGAAATGTGAACGGTCCAAGTTCAGGGCCCAGCTTTGTGTTTAAATGAAGGCTTGATCCCCTCCGTCTTTAGTGGGCCTTCGTGTTCTCATTTGTGAAAAGAGGAATTCAGACGAGGTATTCACTCAGAAGCCTCCATTCTACAAGGCCTTCGTTCATTTGTTCATTCATTAATGCATACGTTTATCTACCCATTCAATAAAATGCAAGCCTAACTATAGACGAGGCATTGGCAATCAATGACCAAAACAGAGCATAACTAGTTTGTCACTGTGGAAGAAAGAGCATTTAGGAATAATTGCTCTCAGTGCCCAAGGAGGGCAATGATATTCCAACTTCTATTTTCTCAGAAACAAGCGTAGTGCTTTTTTCTCAAGAAAAAACATGATGGATGCTGTTTCTAGATATCCTTCCAAGAAATCGAATATAGTCAGTCAGCTACTCTGGCCATGCTGATTCACCTGGTTTTATTCTCTCCTTCTTAGCCTCACCCTTACCCCACCCACTCCATCCCCTCTCACATCCATTACTAGGCTACTGTTCTTTCCCATTATTTCAATTCAAGTCAACTTGATTAAATCCAGTTCTCTTTCATGAAGCCCCTCTCAGTACCAGAAGCTTACACGACACACAGTTATCTTCATGGACCTTCCAGTTAATAAAATAAGGGAGATATACATGGAACTTAAGACAAGTCAAGGTGCAAATATGTTGAGTTAAACCAAGAGGCAATACTACCAACCCCTTCACATCTTTTCCAGGTTATCTGGAGGCTTAAGCTATCCTTGCCATCCTTGTCTCCCATTTGCATGTAAACGTCCATTAACCCAAAATAATTTGACTTAATCTGCTGGCTACTGACACCTGCTAAACACATGAAATTTGTATTCAAGGCATCAATGCTGTAATCAAAAAGCATTGTCATTTGTGTCTAAGACTTTAATCTTTGCTAAGTGATATGTCACCAAGTGATTTTTTTAACCTCAGAGAGCCTCAGGTGCTTAAGTTATAAACGGGTACAATACCTCTGTCATAGTGCCATCCTAAGGAAAATATCAGGTCACAGAAGTACATACCTTATTCCTAGTATCCATACTCCCTAGACTCCACTAACCCTGTCCTAACTTAAGTGAAATCTGAGCAGAGTGGCCAGAGCCCTCCCTAAATAGTCGCCTATATGCCACCCTTCACTTTAATAGTTTCTATATGGTAGAAGTCCTCACATCTTTTGTGAGACACAGCATATGAACAAGTTCCTAGCCCCATCCTATATTGCTTATTTAGCTTATAAACCAAAACAGAAACCTCTTTCAAACCTAAATAGGAATGACCTCATTCTCACAAATAGAAATGAAAACACATCTATGTAACTCTGGGAACAGCATGATCACATCACTGCTGAAACAGTACCTGTATCCCACTACACTCTGTATACACCCTACCGTCTGTGTCTCCTGAGAAAAGAAGCTACATCTCAGTACACTCTACATATGCCCTACCGTCTGTGTCTCCCGAGAACAGGAGCTGCGTCCCAGTACAGTCTGCACATCCCCTACCCTCTGTGTGTCCTGAGAACAGGACCTGCGTCCCTGTTCAGTCTGCACATCCCCCACCCTCTGTGTGTCCTGAAAACAGGGGCTGCGTCCCAGTGCAGTCTGCACATCCCCTACCCTCTGTGTGTCCTGATAACAGGAGCTGCGTCCCAGTACCGTCTGAGCATCCCCTACCCTCTGTGTGTGTCCTGATAACAGGAGCTGTGTTCAGTACAGTCTGCACATCCCCTACCCTCTGTGTGTCCTGATAACAGGAGCTGCGTCTCAGTACAATCTGCACATCCCCTACCCTCTGTGTGTCCTGATAACAGGGGCTGCGTCCCAGTACAGTCTGCACATCCCCTACCCTCCTGATAACAGGAGCTGCGTCCCAGTACAGTCTGCACATCCCCTACCCTCTGTGTGTCCTGAGAACAGGAGCTGCGTCCCAGTACCGTCTGACCATCCCCTACCCTCTGTGTGTGTCCTGAGAACAGGAGCTGCGTCCCAGTACAGTCTGCACATCCCCCACCCTCTGTGTCTCCTGAGAACAGGAGCTGTGTCCCAGTACAGTCTGCACATCCCCTACCCTCTGTGTGTGTCCTGAGAACAGGAGCTGCGTCCCAGTACAGTCTGCACATCCCCTACCCTCTGTGTGTCCTGAGAACAGGAGCTGCGTCCCAGTACAGTCTGAAGATCCCCTGCCCTCTGTCTCCTGCTTTCTGTTTTTCCCATTTCAGTCTTCCCTTCCTCCTGCTTTCCTCCCTTTCTCTTGTGAATTTTAACAATATCCACAGCTATTCACAGCAGACACCATTTTCATCTGAGACACACACTTGTCTCAGGAATCTGGAAGGAAGTTCCTATTAGTTTGGGTGTATAGAGAGATGGATGGTTCTTGGGGTTCTGTGTCGGCTCCGATATCCCAAACGAGATTCTGTATGTGTATATGCACTATAATTATATTATATAATTGTGAAGCCATGTGTCCATTGGCTTAATTTTTCACAAAAAGAATCCAATAAACTAAATTATAATCAGATAGAAGTATGATAGAACTAGCCTAGACAGATGTGGCTATAGTTCATTGATACTAATATACATAAAATCAAAAGATTAGCACATGTGCTTCTTGATTTAGTATATTCCAGATTAATGTAATATAGAGCTGGTTAAGGACACCCTTTGTACTCCCTCCCACAGTAGAAATTACCCATGTGTGACAAGGAGATGGATGGTTTCTACTGGGCAGTGACTACTCAGAGTCACTAACGCTGCACATTTAATGCAATCCTGTCTTCAGCTTTTGTCCATTTGCAAGACCTCCAAGTTTCACCAGAGATTTAGGATGATGGCTTTTGTCAGTGGCCAACAGGGAGTCTGAAATAGACACTCCGACACCAATGTCCCCAGGAGAATAATTCTGCAGTGTTTTGGTGAGAGCCACACCTCCCTTGTAGCTCTCTGGTTACTTGTGTGCTCTGAGAACACACCCTGCCGAGTGCATTCATCACAATAGCCTGTGTGTGACCTTTGGAAAAGTCCTTGAAAACAGTGAAATAAGAGTCTTAGTCAAAATCTGGAATCCATTCCAGTCTCATACAGGAAGAAAATTAGGCGTAGAACAACAAAGCCCACAGTTCAGAGAAACCTGGGGAGGCTCCAGCTGACGTTAAAATTGTGGAAGTTTTTTTTCCCCTTCACTACTTTGTATTTCATAAAAGCTTTTCATCTGAGCAACCAAAAGCTGCTAGAAAATACTGTATGGTTAGTAGACAGCAATAACTGATTTCTCCAGTAAATAAAGTAAGTGAAACAGGAACAGAGATGCCGAGTGAGGTACTCGTATTCACTCACGAACCACTCTTCTGAGCTACTGAGGATTAATAAATGCTGTTCTTCTGAAATCCTTTTTCCCTTTCAATTAATGTATTGGCAATTAACGGGAATGGGGTGAGAGCTCAGGGCAGAGGGAACAGCTGAATTCCCTGAGCCCCAACTCTGTGATAGACTTCGTCAGTAGAGACATCACGGGCCCAGAAGTATTCATTCCTTCAGAACATGAGTCAGCAGAGGGACGTGCTTGCTCAGGAAGTTTAACTCAACAAACATTTTGTGGGTAACATGATTTTTGTAAGTTCAGACCAATTCCAGTTAGCATTACTCACAATTAATTTGCCATATCATGATTTATTTCACACATATAAAGGATTATAAACCTGAACTACCTTTGGGTGTGTTTTCCTTCTTTGCCAGCAAGAAAAGAGATAGGATACTCCTGAGTTAAGTGGTGGTATAAAATCCAGTGAAGATCAATTGGCAGAAAAATTAGGCTTGGAACTACATTTTAGAATCCATCTAACATTTCTCTGGAAGGTCCCTCAAAAGGGTACAGACCGTCCAGCAAATAAGAGTCAGAAGTAATCCATCTGCAGGAATAATATTTCAGACCCAGACCCAGAGCACTTACTCATATACATGAAGACCTTAATTTTGTTTTTTTCTTAAGGACCTTCACAGTTCATTTTTTCTCTTTCTCTCTCTCTCTCTTTTTTAAGGTAAACGGTATTACTTTGGTCTCCAAAACAGATGCCAGTTTTAACTTTATTCTGCCAGCAAGTATTTGGTTTGGCTCTGCAGAGCTTGAGTTGAAAAAATATTAGCCGATTCCGAAAAGATTTAACGAGCTTTGCTGCAGATGCCGGAGCCATTTGGCATGTCACGGGGACTGTGGCACAGCAAAGAGAACTCTCTTTACCACAGATTTTATTTGCCCAGGGTAGCCAACACTGGAGTTCAGTTGATTTCTTGGATCAAGAAACTGCAAGTCAAATGAGTGAGATTTCCAAGAGAAAGTGATTACAAAAGGCATCAGACAAACAAAACAAAACAAAAGGAAAAAGCTCTTGCTGACATTGAAAAGGAAGTCACTGGGTCTGCCTCCACCCTCCACACAGGAATTGATGGCTAACTTTCAGAGTTATCAACAACGTCCTCACACCAACCATCAGACACAGTTGTTAACACTGCCAGTCAGCAGATCAGATGAATCTCCAGCTTCAAGCAAAAGCCATCCTTACCTAATATCAGATGCTAAGAAACGTACTATAGTATATTCTGCTGTTATCTGATACCTTACTAATTGTGGTGTCGGAATTTAACCGTATGAAAACCAAGTGACCTACTTCAAGTAACTCCAGTGAATGTGACCAGCAAGTTAACAGTATATCATAAAGTCAGCCATGTGTTACTTTTACTAATATTTAGTGAAATAAAGGTGCATCAATCTATCACTGTGATTTAGAAAGACTGACTTCACTGCACACAAGAAATTATGTTATAAGTCACGGAAGGTTGTAACCTGAAGTTGTGAATTTCAATAAGGGTTGCAAGAAAATAAGGTTCTCATCCTTTCAAATCGAATCACATCTGACAACTGTAACAAAAAACACAGAAGTATTTTCACAACAGTGAGTACTTCAGAATCAAATGTCTGTTTTAATGGCTATGGGGACAGGTAGAGCGGTGCTGAAAACACCTTGAAGAAGAGGATGTTCTGGATTATTTTTGTTATTTTACATGATGAATAAATATTTGTACATACTTGGGCATATCTTACCCAAACTCCTATGGATTTCCTAAGACTTCTAAATATCCCTTTTATTAATGCCACATGCTGATCCAATGCTTGATACATGATTATCCGACGCCAAGGGTCTATAACAAATATCCTCAAAGAGAGAGCCAATCTCTGTATTACCTTTTTATAGAAAGACCTATTCACCAAAACAAAGATAGAGCTTTCTGTCTGGCTTGACTAAACTGTGGGAGTCAAGAGTAGTAGAAATCAAAAGAAAAAGCCTACAGTAATGAAAGGATGATTATAACTGTTATTTACCATTTTGGCTTCAGAGTGCATTGGCTGGACTTGGGGAGAAGCACAGGGGTTACTGAGGTTTGGACCTTGCATCCCCATGATGCTGGAGTTCACAGACATTTGTCTCTCCATCTAAGAGAAAGGAAAGCAATAGGATTAGAAGTCTGAGAAAGGCAATCTAAGTCGCAGACAAAGCTGCACTTCTTCAAATGGACCCGTTAGCATTTCTTTGAAGAACTCCTGAGTTCATCTGTGGTTTGGTGTATGGTAAGCAATGTACTCCTGGGCCTTGAACTTAAGCACACCAAAGAGGCACCCAAAGCTGTGCCTTCTTTCTATAGAAGATGTTCCAGGACAAGGAGAGAACTACATTGTTATAGAGTAAATCATTTCCCAGACAAAATTACCAAATACTTCCACTTTTGCAAACATTCCAACTACCAGTTATCATGCACATTTTTATGGCTATAACAAATCATATATGCATAAATATGCTGGAAGGACATTTATGTAATATACCCAATAATTAACTCAGGATATCTATGGCTTTTTTCCCCTTTCTAAATTTTATACGATAAATGAGAATCTTTGGGGCAAATGAAAAAACAAAACTATTTTTAAAAGCAACACTCTCAAATATGGCAGGTATTCCTGCAGCACTAGCTCATAAACAAAATCAACCGGGTATCTGAGTGGCTTATATCTTAAAAGCAGTGTATTTCCTTTTTCCAGTCAACCTGGTCAAGATTCTACACAGCTGGGCCAGGTGCAGCGGCTCACTCCTGTAATCCCTACTCTCTGGGAGGCCAAACCAGGACTGCTTGAGCTCAGGAGTTGGAGACCAGTCTCAGCAAAAGTGAGACCCCGCATCTCTACTAAAAACAGAAAAAATGAGCCAGGTGTTATGGCACAGGACTATAGTCCCAGTTACTTGGGAGGTTGAGGCAAGAGGATCGCTAAAGCCAGAAATTTGAGGTTGTGGTGAGCTAGGCTGACACCATGGTACTTTAGCCTGGGCAAAAGAGGAAGACTTGGTCTCAAAAAAAAGAAAAAACTACACCTTCTGCATAAGTGTAGTTCCAGGCCTCACTGCATAGCAGGAGTAGGCCTTTGGGCAGGGGCAAAAGACAAACAAGGGTTTTATGTTATACGTGAAAGACTGAACTGCTCCCACATTGGCCTCTCTCCTGGCCTGCCACAATGTCTAGAAGGAATATCATTCTAACACCTGAACTTAGTTCTGATATTTTTATCATCAGGGTATTCTCATTAAGAAGCAAATATAGGGGATGCTGGTATTTTTGAGACAGGAGTCGTCCAGCTTCCTCATTTGCCAGCAAATTAATAAATTTCTCTTTCTTTCTACTCAAACTACTTATTTCCATTTTTCTGATGCAGCTTTAAGGGATAAGTGCCATGTTTTCAGTGAAAAGGAACATCCTTGTCCCTGAAGATGCAGGGACACAGAAAGAAATATCAACAAACAGCACTTGCTAAGTTCTTCCCAGACTATTACCATTAGATTATATTTTTCAACCAATCATACGCCTTCAAAACTGTCCACATTTTTTTACCAAACCTGGCACAAGGAACTACACAGATTAAAAAAAGAAGAAGAAGAAGAAATAACTACAGCAAAATGTCTACGTTAGTCCAAGAAGGGTGTATTATTTTCCATGTAGTGGAAATTAACTCTTTTCAAAGAAGGTGAATTAATCAAGTACTCTTAATACTAAAATCTTGGCAGTGCCTGTGGCTCAGCAAGTAGGGTGCTGGCCCCATATGCCAAAGGTGGAGAGTTCAAACCTGTCCCTGGCCAAAAAGTGCAAAAAAAAACTAAAATCTCACAGAAAACACAGTAGAACCTCTGTAAGTTGACCACCCAAAGGACTGTAACAAACTGGTCAACATAGGGAGGTGGTCAACAGAAAGAACTAAGCCTCCTGTACCAATATGTACATGTGGTACAAGTCTAAGGAAATTGGGTCAATGTAGAGAGGTGGTCAGCTATAGAGGTTCTGCTGTAATCAGACTTTCTTTAGGAGAGAAAAATAGCTTCTTTAGTGTAAATGTGTTTCCCATTGCCAAAAGACAGAAATGAAAGCGATGGTTGGAAATTTTAGGGAACCAAGTTTCTGCTCAAAGTTAGCCTAGGTAGTCTTGGAAAATATGGTGTTCCTTATCACTGGAGGTGTTCACATTGGAGGATAGAAATCTCACAAACAAGAATGATTCTTGACAGTGAGAGTTGAACTGAATGACCCTTGAAGGTCCCTTCCATTGTTGACACTCTATACTGCAATTCCTGTTGTGTCCAGCCCCGAGGCAGGGTGTGATTATGACATTAATCTGTGGGTTAGGAAAAATGCTAGCTACAAGCTTCTGACTGAGTGGTGGATGCTCCTTGTCACCTGAGGAATCATCAGTCACACCTTAGCCTGAATTAGCTGAGCAATCATCTGGTAATATGGAGAAATGTGAAACTGCTTCAAGAGGAGCTACTGAAGGTAAATTTTCTGTACATTCTAGAGTATTTCAGTACAACTGTTGAGGCCTTACCAAGTCAGTAAAACAAAATGCTTGCTCCTACATACCCCTCTACATTTCCAGACAGCCCAGACTCTCTAATTTTTAAAAATTATTTTTTAAATTGTGGTGGTAAAATATACATAATACAAAATTTACCATTTACCATTTTCTTCTTTTCAGAGATAAGGGTCTCACTGTGTTGCCCAGGCTGGAGAGCAGTGGCCATTCATAGGCACAACTACAGGGCACTACAGCTGCAAACTGCAGGGCCAAAGCAACCTTCCCCCCTCGGCCTCCGGAACAGCTGGGACTGCAGGTACACATCACTATACCCAGTTAATTTCAGCCATTTGTAAGTGCCATTAAGTTCACTGTCATTAGGTACATCCATGTGCTTTAACTGTTAAGTCAGGAAGAATTTAAGAGTTTCATTGCTTTGAAAAATGCATATTACTTATAACCCTGCTTCCAGAGGCTGGTAGGTAGGAGTGGTGACTAACCCCTTGTTCCAATTGAAGACCCTCTCAGAGGGAAGTCAAAACCCCAAAGAGTTTCTTCTTCCAGTTTTTCAAAGAAGGATCTTTCAGAAGTACAAATAGTTGTCCTGAGTCTTCTAAGCTACTAGGTATACAAAGAGATGAGAGAGCCTGCTCATGGCTTCTGGACTTGGAATGAGCAATGCTTCCTACTTTCCGGGCTCACAAAACACTGGTTTTAAATAGGCTGATTTATCCATATGTTAAAAAAAAAATTGCATTTTCATCTTAATGATTGTTGTCTTGTAAACAGAGAGTGCCAGCAAGAGCCTCTTCAAAACAACATGCTTTGTACTAATGAGGCTCTGTCTACACCATGAGCACAGCTCTTTGAGTTGACCGGAATACTGGGCAACATGTAGCACTGCAGGTAAAACAACCAGGTACAGGATCTCACCTTTTTCACACACAGGAAGACAGAAGCTAGAAAGAATGTCTGTAGTTCACTGAGCTTTTGTAATTATAAATGGGTGCAGTTTCCCCAAATTATTGAAGTATTTGACTTTCAAGATAAGACATCACAACCCAGTAAACTCCTTGAAGGCAGCACCTGCCTTGTTCTTCACCATGTCTCCAGCACCCAGCACGGTACTTGGCACGTAGAAGGTGCTCAAGAAAATTGTGTGGAATGGATGACTGAATCAGTACATCATTAACTTTCAGACCTGGGCTTTGTGAAAGGTGTGGCCTGGCAATATACATTACAAATCAGGTAAGTATCTCCCCTTTACCTAAAGACACAGACTTATCTTTCATAGCCAGGGAATCCTGGTCTCCCAGGGTTGGAACTCTAGGGAAGAGGCTCATCGTGACTAGGCTTGAAATGCCAAAGTTATGGCACAGAAGGTGGTGACATGATACATGTAATAAGGAAGAAAAGGCCCAGGTTTTTAGGGCCTGGAACTTTTAGGAATACTTTTTAGAGATTGTATATTAGTCTTTATTAGTTGTATTCATTCATCTTTATTAGTTGTATTCATTTCACTCAAGACCAGGGCTTCTTAGTCTTGGCAATATCAACATATTGGGAGAAGGATCCTTTGTTGTGGGGGCTGTTCTGTACATTGCACCATCAGTAGCAGCATCCTTGGCCTCTACCCACTAGATGCTGGAACCTGTCCCCCCAACTCAGTTGTCATAACCCAACAGTGTCTCCGAATACTGGCAAATGTCCTCTGCCAGACAAGATCACTCCTGCTTGAGGACTGCTACTCCAGACTGACACCTACTCTAGTGGCCGCTGTGCATGGCACTGGCATAGGTTAAGGAGCTCCCCTAGGGGAAGGAAGCTCAGTACCATGACCTTGGCTTCTACTCTGAAGCATCAGCAGGAGGTCAAGTTGTACAACAAGATGGCCTTGTCAGCCCAAGGGCCTCATTTTTGTCCCTGGGAATTATACACACTTCAGCCAAATGGGTCTCAGCAGCGGGGTTTTTCTGGACAATGCACAGAAGAAAGGAAAGGAAACGAATTTAGGGTTTTTAGTTTGTGTTTTTCTTCTTTGATGCCTTCATTTTTTTATAACATTTAAAAAACTTTTTTCAGAATATTAAGGGATGACATATGTTTTGTTTTGTTTATATAATTTGTTTCTTTGTACTGATAGAGTCAAAGGAAACCAATTTTGGACAAGAGGAATTTAAAGCCTAAATGAAGACAGCTTCATGCATTAGTGGGAGTCTTCATGCATTAGTTAGGTTGAATTAAATCTGGGATAACTGCACTGATGGTGCTGGTTTTCCCTCCTCTAAAGGGCTCTGGGGAAACAGTGCAGGTCAAGTCACCAGCTCTCTATCCTCTGGCCTGATGTCGCAAACACAGCTTCTAACTTGAAACAAGCCCATTTCTCTAAGCTGAGTCTGCTGAGGCCTTCTCCATTCCCCTGCCGACACTGGGATAAATGAACAGTTGCTCTACCCATGATGATTTAGTGATGAGCTACTCAATGTGAGTTGAAATGTGGGTTCCCGCCACCACACGTCACTCACAAGCTGTGTGACAGGGGACAACTCCCTCAACCCGTTATTCTTTAGCTTTTCATCTGTAAAATGAATATACCAGTAATTACGGCTACCATATCCTCATAGGATTGCTGTGAGAATAAAATGAAATAACAATATAGACAACCCCTTCAAATGCTCTGCAGGACGCTGTTAATATTGTTGTGGGAGGATTTTAATTGAGTTATCATTTTGCCTCCAGAGCTTTTAAGAACTCCCATGGCCCTGTAAATAATAACAGCAGCTATCTTTACCAAGGCTCAGTGCCAAGGAGAACAAAGAAAAGTACACGGAGAAGAGGCCCTGGAAGGTGGGAAAGGTTTCCTCTAGAACAGTCCCTGGCTCCCTTCTATGTTTATCTCCTGTTTTTTCATTGTTCATCATCATATGATTTTGAGTGGAGACTCAGGAGTCAGACCTTCTGGATTTAAATCCTAACTCCATCGCCTATTAGTTCTGTAATCTTAGGTAAGTTACGCTACCTCTCTGTGCCTCAGTTTCCTCACTCGTAATTGGGTCTAGCAACAGTGCCTACCTCACAAGTTTGTTGTGAGAATGAAGGGAGAAAAATACAATGTCATGGTAGAGAACGACAAAAAGGGCTCTAGAACTGGAATTCCTGGGTTTGAAACTCAGCTGCTTTGTGTCTCAGCCAAACAAGTTTCTTGCCTTAGTTTCCACATCCAAAAAATAGGGGTAGTAGGAGACCAACCTTGTAGGATTGTTTCATGTGTTAACAAAATCCTTGGAAAGTGACTAGCATATGGAAAGCACTCAGTAAGTGCAGGTAGCTTGATTAATAGAACATGATCCTCCTGACCACGTGTTAGCAGGTGTTATGCATAATCGTTGTTGTTATTGTTATTGTTATAATTATTACTCTGTGTCCTAGCTAGACCACTCATCGGCAATTTAAGGGCACTCTGTGTAGACCCTAAGCTATAGACTTTGGAGTAGTTATAAAACACTGTCTCTCTGAATAAATTCCAAATTTCTAGGTATCAAAGACTCACTTGTCACCAGCAAGAAGACAGGACCATGTCTCATAGTGAAGCACTGAAGGACAGGAAAGCTGGCTAGACACCTTGTGATGGGCTCTCAAAGCAAACAGGCACACAGCCCCACCCTGCATTCAGAAGCACGCACTCACGTCTCTCCTCACAGGTTACATCTCAGTTTCTCCTTTCCTCTTTCAAGAAAAGCAAAGTGGCAAAACTTCAGTGCAAGTGAGAACTTACTATGAAACACACAGAAACACTTACTGGCATCAAGACAGCAGAAGATCCTGGCATCGTAGGGTTGGGCAGGGTCCCGGGCATGGAGGCTGGCATGGGCTGTCTCTGTCTGTTGTGGAGCTGTAGCAGAGAAGATAGAGAGCCTGGGACAGGCCTGGGACAAAAAAAAAGAAAACGACCATTATTCCTAATGCCCTGGGTCTGTTTCGCCAATGTCCAGAACAACAAGGACGACACTATCACATGTGCAGCAGATCAGATCTGCTGATGGGAAAGCCACATAATTGAGGATATTAGGGAAATAATAACAAATAAAACACCAGCCTGGCTTCCTTTGCTGCTTCCTAGTTAATACATCAAATTCCACTTCATTTCCTGACCTCTGTTATCTAACCGATGTTCAGTAGAAATAAGCCAGTGGATGTCCTACAAGCTTAGGAAAAGGACTTGATGGTGGAATCCTGTGTTTACTCGGAAGTCTCAGTGCCCAGGGGTGCCTTAGAGCCTGACAGCTGTGTCCATTGATCTTAGTGATCCACCTCTCCAACACCTCTTCCTGGAAGCCCACCTGGCTTTGCTCTGTATACACTTTCACTCTCTGAATTTGCACAGCAAACTTCATTCATGAATTCCCAACAGAAATTCATTCTGATTTTTTCATAGTTCTCCACTGTGAGTGGAAAAAACCAAAGTCAGGACACAAACCAAAGCAGCTGGTTCTCAGGGCAGCAGCACAGCTGGCCTTTTTCAGAGTCCAGAGCACAGCCTCCAATTACAGACCTCTCATTTCATAATAACTCGAGGTGTTAGGCTGTTTGACAGAAACTGATTTGGAACTGACCTGGAGGACTTGGGTAAGCGCTCCTTTGGGGAGTACTGTACAGAGTTTGAGCTTTTGCTTCAATTTGCCAGAAAAAAAAATTTAAGGGCCTTAAATTGATTTAATGAGCCAGGGAATGTGGAGCTGAGGGGAAAAGGGAATTATTTGTGTTTATTAAAAATGGCAAACAAGTGACCTCCCCAGCTAAATTCTCAGTCTCTTGATGCGTTTGCTCTGGGGAGCTCTTTAAATGTCAAACCATCAAATTCAAGACTTAACAACAAACAAAACAGAACAAACAAACAAAAACCTCTCAGGACCTCTCATAGAGTCTTCCCTGTTAAACAACCTTATCCTGCATATCATGCAAAAAACTAGTGCTTCCAGAGTTTATGCATTTTCTTAAAAGAAAGAGCGCAAGGGTTTGTGAGTGGGACTCCCTTATGCTAAGTGCTAGGCAAAGGTTGCAGGCAGAGATGTTCTGTGGTGGCCAAAATCTTCCTGAGCTGCAGGGAAAGACAGCCCTGTTGAGATCACCAGCAGAGTAGCAGAAAGTCCTTTCCCTCCAAAGGCCAGGAAGGAAGCAGGGGACTCGGCTGAGTGTGGTGGCTCACGCCTGTAATCTTAGCACTTTGGGAGGTGGAAGAGGGTGGACTGCTTGAACTCAGGAGTTGGTGGCCAGCTTGAGCAACAGCAAGACCCCATCTCTATTAAGAACAAATGGAAAACATAGCCAGGCATTGTGGTGGGCACCTGTAGTCCCAGCTACTCAGGACGCTGAGGCAGGAGGATTGCTAGAGCCCAGAAGTTTGAAGCTGCTGTGAGCTATGAAACCATTGCACTCTACCCAAGGTGATAGGCAGTGAGAATCTGCCTCAAAAAATAAAAAAAAGAAAAAAGCAAAGTTCTTCCTGTGCATGACTGTTATAATTCCAAGGAAGATGAAGTTTTCCACTCTTTTTTGCCTCAGAGATCTTTTAGAAACAGAGCTAACCACCAGGGTCACATACATCATAGGATCAGTCATAAAATCAGTCAAGACTTATGATCAGCTTGGGACAGTGTATGTATGAAAATATAAAAGAATATGAAGCTTTTCCTCAGCGGTTATGTGACTGTACACAAACGGAACCCAGTTCTGCTAACAGGATGCACACATGAGGAGAAGGTTCTGCTAACAGGATGCACACATGAGGAGAAGGTTCTGCTAACAGGATGCACACATGAGGAGAAGGTTCTGCTAACAGGATGCACCCA
>CAUYRH010171492.1:0-11246 GCA_963574655.1 Perodicticus potto | reverse complement strand
GCTGTAGTTGGGTTATAGCTTTCATATGGAAGTGTGGGTGCTTATAAATTGGTTTCATAGTAGGGCTGAGTACATTGGATAATTTTTCTTCCATTCTTGAGATACTTTGCTAAGAAGAACATGTCCCAGCTCCATTAAATGGATAATTTTAGTCCCAAATTCCATATTTTCCACAATTCACTGAGAAATAGTTCTATCTTTTCTTGGTTTCCATTGCCTGGTCTCCATATTGACTTTCTTACACCCTTTTCTCCTCCCAATCCAGAGCTGAGAGGTAAGGGTCATTCTCAGGGAAAATGTAATGTGTATATCAGTACAACTTATTATAATGAGTATGCTGTTTTAAAATTAAAAAAAAAAAAATTATGCTCCCAAACCCAGAGTCCAGAGTCACAGACTTCCTTAGTTTCCTTGCTTTAGAGCAGTGGTTCTCAACCTTCCTAATGCTGCAGCCCTTTAATACAGTTCCTGTGGGTCACAAACCACAGATTGAAAACCTCTGCTTTAGAGTCAGGAAGCAAAGGGAGGTGCTCTGAGCACAACCCTGGGAGGACAGGGTATCCCACCGACCCCAATCCTCCTTTCACCCCCAGACTTCTGGATGCTTCTCTGAGACATTCAGTCATAGGACCTTTGGGAATTTAATCTGTGGGAAGAGCTGTAAGCAACAGAAAGGGGATCAGTGCCCACTAGCCAAACAGATGTGAGCACAGAGGGAGACTGGGTAACCCTAACACTGTCCTTCATAATGAAGCAGTGTCCAAGAAGTGACAAATATAGCTCAGAATTCCAGCAGCTGCTCTGGTGCTAGTGGCAACAAGAGGGAAGATGGTCATAAATGAAGCTGCATCTTCATCTTCCATGGTGGAAAGTCAGTAGATTATTCCTACAACGGTCCCGTCAAGAAACAGTATGCTGCTAAAAGAGGTGGAGGAAAATGACAAGAGGCAGCCCTTTTAGAAATCCCACCCACCCTCCGGTCTCATTACAGTGACTTCCATTCTCACACTCTGCTCATGCATAACTAAGATTCTGCAGCACCTAGATTGGGGTTCATCTTGAAAAGCTCAGGTGACTTTGACCTTCAACAATATTGCAGACTCAGCTGGGATCTGGCTCAGGCCAGCTCAGCCCCAGCTGGACTTCAGAGCCAAGCATGGGCTCCCTCCTGCAGGAGCAGGAGTGCTTGGTGCCTTTTCCAAAGGGCAGCCACACCTCCTCACTAGCTTCTAGGAATCTAAACAAATGCCTCTCCTATTGAGAGCAGCAAATCTTCATTTACGGGTGAAATCCACCAGACCCAGCCACGGAGAACAATTTCTCTCATTACACCAACTCCTGGAGCTCTTGCTGATGGCAGCTGTTGCCCCATCAGGAATTCATTTTCCACAGTGTAACCCACCCTGCCACCCACCAGGCCACTGACAGCTTGGGAGCTGCTGCCAGAAACAGCTGGAACAGGTCACTCAAATCCGTGGGCTGTGGCACCCAGGGAAACATTAGTCCCCCAGATAGAGTGTCTCCTGCCGCTATGGGAATAGCAGGAAGAGCGAAGCAGTCTGGGCTTGTGGTGGCCTAGCTGCTTGGTCGGGATCACTCTGAAGTCTGTGCACTCACACATACGTGTGCCCCCACAAACCCACACGCCCGGAAGACGAGCTGGATTGCTCCGTGGCAGCAGGGCAGAGTCCAATTTCTGGTGTTGAAACAGCCAAGAAGACCCATCGTGCTTAGCCACAATATTTACAGACCCGAGGGAAATGCCACTGAAATTCTTCACTTTCAGTCACAAATGCTACAAAGAACATTTTTTAATGTCACGTCTAGGGTAAAGATGGAAGCGTGCTTCCTTTGGCTTGAATGGTGAGATTCAGGAGGCAGCACGGTTTTCTATTACAAATCCTCACTGTTCTCCTCCCCACCAGATTCATTTCTGGAAACCCCACTGCTCCAAAGTGTATCACTTAAATTTTGGTCAAAGATAATAAATATTTGATTTGAACATCCCAGTCTTCAACGGACAGCTTGTTCTGGCCCCGGCAGACTGCCCACCGGCCTGGGAGTGCTCGCCTGCATTTTTAAAATCCCCCAGAAAGCTCCCTGTATTGTAAGCAGGTCCTGCTGACCAGGCTGAGTTGTAAAGCCCAGCCCTCCAACAATGCCATTTACTGCACACGGAAGATCACAGCCAGCAGACGCGGGCAGCCGCGCTTGGGCCTCTTGAAATTGCATCTGTTTTGAAATGTGACTCGACTTCAATCTGAAGCTGACCGTAACATCCATAGCACATACGGGAGGTGTTTACTAGATAAGCTTTTGATATTTGATGTTTGCTAATCATATTAAAGGCTTGAAACAAAATCCCAGCTACAATAAATCCTCACGATTGTACTCATGAGGCCGGAAACGCTGCACAGCCCCGCCTGTCGGGGCGACTTGAGACTGGGTGGCATAGGAAGATCAAGGGTCTAAGAGGGACCTCATGATTCATGGAGATTTTTTCTGAGACTAGCAGGGGGTAAGTCGCTTTCCCCACTGGGCCTCAGTTTTCCCATCTAAACTCAGACATGATAGCGTCCTTTTCCTAGTTACAGCACCCTGAGTGTGGCTGGGGGTGGGGGTGGGGGTGGGGGTCAGGCAGATTGGAAGCCATCACCCAGCAGCATCATACATGAATGTGTTAAAGTGTCACCTGGGCATGAATTCAATTTTGCAGCAGTTCCCAAGTCACTTTCCCCATCAATCCTGACTCAATCCATAACAATACCACTGCTTTGGTATCAATAAGAAATCAACAAATCAGAAGCTGCTTCTCCATGGCACTGGGCTGAAGGCTGCTTTCACTGAGCAGGCAGGGCGGAAGGACTGGGGCCACATTGATTTCCTTCCCAGGGTGGAGACCGTAAGAACAGAAGGCAAATATCTAGGGCTGAAAGTGGCTCTCGAAGTCATCTCAGCCACTACTCCATGTTTCAGAGGAATAGTGGATCCCATCCCACCCCAGATTCCCTCCCTCCCAAGATGGTTTCTTCAATTTTCTTCTACTTTAATCATTAGCATCCTTTAGGCTTAACTTAAAACTATACTTGAAAGCAGATGAAACCTAAATCTCAGGGGGCAGGGGAGGGCTGGTCTGTGGCATCTCTACTGGCATTTTGCCCAGCCCTACTTCAGAACCTAGCCAGCACCTCATCATTACTTACTCCTATTGACCTGATCTAGTAATGATTACAGCAATGGCATAGGATGAGACTTTCCCAAGAAGGTCAGACCTTTTAAAAAAGGACCATGAGACCTAAGTATCTTCAAGGCTCTGCAGAGTTGGGGCTGTCATCAATAAATAGCAAGCATTAACTAATTAGGTTGTTCTTTCTGAAAAAGGCAGTATCCCCCATAACCTTGAAAACCCTAGCTGTCTAAGTCCCCGGCTTATTCAGTCATCTCAGGACTTCCAGGGTTTCTCTGAGCCATCTGGCCAGAAAATATGGATCATGAACTCTCGTGAAATTTCCCCCTTAGTGACAGCGGGAAGGTTTCCTTATAGCCGTGGAACCTACAAGTGTTCACTCCAGCTGCCAAGCAGGCGGAGGACATGGAAGAAAGGCACACAGCTCTGTCCCAGCCCCAGAACTGAGCTAGCCCCCACAAAAGCAAGCTTTGCCTCCAGTTCTCAGATCTTGTAAAACTTTTCAGCAGAGTGCAGTGATGGGCCACCTTCTTTGTCCTAGGGAGAGGGGGGCATTCCCATTGGTACCAGTACAGGACATCAGTGAGGCAATTTCTTTGTGGAACTAATTTAGTGCTTGCTCACACAATGAGGACTGCCTGCCAGGCCATGTCATTAACCAAACTGGCCAATTTAAAACTAGGATCTTCACAGCCAGTGCTTACAACCAGGGAAACATCTCTCACCCACAAAGGAAGAAGTGGCTAAGTCAGGGTGCCCCCGTCAACTGAGAAGCAGCCCGCAGACACAGCCCCTCCTTGAAGCCAGGTATTCTGCAGAAGGAACCTTGTTAAAATTTATGGAACCATGTCTTTGGGTTCTGTGTTGTAACCCCCTCTTTGACAAACAAACCCCAAGAAACCAGAAGGAATGATGCTCTGACCCCAAAGTCTAACCATGAAACCACTTGGCCTCCCACTGTTTCCCAAGAAGTTTGAAGATAGAAAGTTGACCATTTTAACTTTTTGGAAAAGCCTAGATAAAGTGCCAGGAACTGCAGGTTCTCACAGAGCCGTGGAACTAATATGAACGGGTGCCGTTGTCAGAGCCTCTGGGTCCCTGAACCTTCCCAGACACCTTCGGTCTGGGCTCCACCATCGCCCCCACCCCCAGGGCTTCCTCCATGTTGTCACTTCCCAAGCCCCTTCTGTGGCCTCATGGTCCCCTCTGCCAAGTCATGGACCAACCATAGTTCTCAACTGCCCAAAGGGCAGGAAGAATTATCTGACCCTTGCCCTGAGTTTTTTTTGCTCTTTCTGTTGCCGTTGTTTTGCATTTCACTTTTCTACTGTTGGGTCTTCAGCTTCTTCCCAATTTTTCCCTGTTATAAACTATGCTGTAATGAACATCCTTGTTTATATATCTGTTTTCTTCAGAAAGATTTCCTGAAGTGGAATTCCAGGTTCAAACCTAGGGAATAAGCTGAAAAAAAAAAATGGTGGGATGCCAGGTCAAAGAGTATGAATAGTTTGTCTTTGATCAATGTATCCAAACACTGTTACAAATATTTAAATATATTTTAAACATTGAATCATGGAGTGTCAAAATAAGCAGGAACCCTTACAGTGAGCTGGTCCCCTCCCAGACGAGGAGGGGATCCTGAGCTATGGTCACCATTCACTCAGCCCACTGCTCCCCCTGCTGTATTTTACTCACGTCCAGCCACATAACGAGTGTGGCTTCGGCTCAGTTCAGGTCTCTGCTCGTGCCCTTTCCCCTGCCTGGAATAGCCCATGTGGTCTCCTAGACTACTTCTTGTGGAGGAAGCCACAGGGACCTCCTGGCCCCCAGCCCCTGCCCTGAAGAGACTTCCCTGCCTATCAGTTAGATGTGGTCCACATGAGCAGGCCCACAGGGATGGGAAGTACCCACCCACTTCAGGTGGGAGCACTGCTTCCCCCTGAGGACCCCACCTTGGTCCTCGCACTTTCTGCTGGGGGTCCCACCCACAGGCACACAGGAAGTTCAATTACTTCAAGTGATCTCCCTTACCTGGCCCAGCCCAGCTGAGAAGCCAGGTCCTTGTTCCTTCTCTGGCCTCGCCATGGGGCACTCTGACAGCCAATTCAAGCACCCATTTCCCCCTTTCATGGGGAAAGGGAACCTTCCAGCCAGACAGACCCAGGTTCAAAGTCCAAATCCAACTCATACAAGCAGAAACCTCGAGCATGCAGCACAGCCTCCCTGAACGCCAAACACGTCTTCTCCTCTGCCAGCAGCTGAGCAGCTGTCCTGAAGGCACCGTTCTCCCTGTCCTGTTACCCAGGCACCTGACTTCGTTTATATCTCCTATAACCTAACCCACCTCTGGACTCATCAGCAAGGATGGGCATCAGGGTGGGAAAGCTAGAAAGAATCAGAAACAACCATCTCCTCTTCCAAAAAATGGCTACAGGCTAACTGGACATCTTTGTCAGGAAACGATGTGTACAAAGACGCTAAGCCTAGCTATGTAATTATGCTGGGATTCCTTCTAGTAATTAGCTTTTCCTTATGAGAAAGGCAAATAATTATCTTTCTGCCTCAGATCCAGACAGCACGTTTAGCGGCATCTACTCACATGTGGGAGGGGTGTCAGAGGTGGGGGGGGAGAAGCCACCCAATTGCATATAGGACTGTTTGGAGCCAGCAAGTGTTCTGAAAAATTATCTGCACAGACACTGCAAACCGTTTCGGAGGGTAGTGAGGTTTCTATGTGTTGCTAAGGAGTTTATCAACAACTACAGTGAGTCTTATCAGAGAGTGATGTGTACAAATTTGGTACCCAGAGCTACAGTGTGTCAGGAGATGGTGACCAGATTGGGGACTGTCCCCAGGACACAGGGGAAGGCCCCAAAAGAGAGAGACCACACTGGTGGAACACACCATCCCCATCCCTGATGGGCCCTGCAGAAGGATTCCTACACCAATCTCCTGTTTCCAGGGTCTTCACCACTCACCCACCCTCCTTCTAACATCCTCACCCATAGTTTCTCAGCCTTCAAGGAGCATTCACGCGTGGCCTTGTCCAGCAAAGTCCCTGCTTTCCTCACTACCCCAGATAGGGCTAAGGCCCCCTCATTACAGCACTTTCCAGGCGGCCTCATCAATGAACTTCTGTAAAACATCATCCTTCAGGCATAGACCGTATTTTTTTTTTTTTTGAGACAGGTTCTTGTTCTGTCATCCTGGCTAGCTACAGTGCAGTAGAGTCAACCTACCTCTCTGCAACCTCAAATTCCTGGGTTCAAGCAATATTCCAACTCCTGGGTTTAAGTAATCTTCTTGCCTCAGCTCCCTGAGCAGCTGGAACTATAGACAAGCACCTCCACACCCCAGCTAACTTTTCTATTTTGATAAAGTGGAATATCTCTCAGGCTGGTCTTGAACTCCTAAACTCAAGTAATCTTCCTTCCTCGGCCTCCCGAAGTACTGGGATTATAAGATGAGCCCCACGCCAGAGCATCTTTATATCTCCTATAACCTAACACAGTTCAAAGCTCTTAGCAAAGCATTTGTGGAATGAATAAATGAAAATTGCTCATTGACTGATGAAGAATTGATTATAGATTTAAAATAAATGAATGAACAAATGAGTGAGAACGTACTAGTGAAAAACATCAGTTTACCTTCTGGGACAGTGTTAAGTCTGGGCTGAAAAAGAGCAGCTAATCGACCAACGATAGACTCCACCCCGCTGCCCGGGGGACTCTAGGTAGATTTCTAAAGGGCTGAACAGAGCAAAGGCTGTCTGGCTGGCTGCCAGTGGATGAGCCCAGATTTCCCAAAGCATCGTAGAGGAAAATGTCAATAAAGTGCACCAGCCATCTAGAGGCAGACAGGAAGGGCTATATTTAATTTGCTATTTGATGCTTCTGCGTAGTTTCCTCAAAGCCATTCATTGGAATCTGAATTGAGATTATTAGCTTTGGAAAAAATAGATTAATTCACCTAAACTATACAATATTGCCTAATAAATTTGTTGTGGCGAACATTTTACGTCTGTCTCAACGAGTTTAAACATCCCTTGAAGGTCGCGCTCCTTGTCTCTCTATGTAGAATTCAAGTGCGTAAGAATTTACCAGTCCTTATACCTGCGGATGGGTCGTGATTTCCAACCTGTGCACCTGTTACCACTACCAAACTGGGGACCCAATACAGGTGGGGACTGGGATTTCCTTTTTCCTCTTCTGTATTTCCAGTGCTAAGACCAATTTAATAATCACCCAGAGAAGGTGCTTAATTCTTATTTGTATAAATAAGTGAACCACTAAATTGGTCCTTCCAGTGTTTTTAAAAACTCACCAATACTTCTCCTGCCTCTCAACCTTCCTCCTCGATTCAGAAGAATTCAGTTCATAAACCTTATTTATTCTCTAAAGCTCCTTCTATAAACATCCAAAGTCACCTTACCCTGGCTCAGAGTGACTAAACACTACCCTCTCACTGTGACGGTCACCACTGGAGAGCTCGGGCACAGGGCACTTTTGGCACCTGGTGACCACGGAAGTGCTGTCACAGAATACAAGTCCCACACTCTAGGCGTAAGGAAAGTGACACTACTGGGGAGTGTGGGGCAGGCTTGCAGAGCACAGAGAGGGCTGAACATTCCCTGGGACCACAGGAGCATCCCGAAGCACATAAAGAATCCTGGGAAATGTGCTGGGGCTGAGAGAGGGGCTCCCCTGAAGGCCCTCTGCCCCTGCTGGGAGGACAGAAGCCCGTAGGCCTCCCCAGGCTTTGGAGTCTTGAGGAAGACAGCAGGCTCTGATGGAGATGAAGGCTGAAATGCCCCCCACTGGACCCACCCTGCTCTAGTCTCCACCTCCCCCCAGTTAAGCTCCCCACGCTCCCTGGGGGCGCACCCTCTGAGTGGTGGGGCCGCTGTGGCAGCTGGGGAGCCAGGCTAGAGGTAGGAGAGATCAAAAGGCCCGAATAACCTCCGGGGTCACAGCGACAAAATGCTTATGGGCTGGAAGAGGATGGAGCCATTAGAGTAAGGAAATGAAGGCCGGCTTTTCCCCCTGAGTAGGCACAAGGGGAGCCAATGGGAAGGGAACAAAGCCAGCCCACTTGGGCGGGAGGCAAGGCTGGTGGGGAGCGGGCCCTGTTCTTTGGCCCGGGAGTTAATGTCGCTGGTCAAACAATGGGAGCGCTGACCCGGCTGCAGCTTTGGAGTGAGAACACTGTGAGGTCAGCGCGGCCTGACCCCCAGCGAGGTTAACCAGATCAAAGCCTGCACTGATTGCCCAGCCCACCGGTGCCCCTAATTGCCATAAAATTGAAGTTTACCCCAGCATTTGCCAAGCTACCTTCTCAGGTAGCCCCAGAATGGGGATGGGAGCCACCAAAGTGGGGACCCCCAGACCTTCATCGTGCCAACTCTACATCCCCATCCCTCTTCCCAAATTGTTCTGCTGGGGCCACCCCCTACCCACCCCGCCCTTCCCAGCACATCCATCACCCCCACCCTGGACTTTCCCATGTGGGTTTAGGTAGCAAAAACAACTTTCAGCTTTTAACTCATTAAAACATTGAGACAGTATCTAAAGGGGCACAGTGACCACCCTTTACGGGGCTTTTATTCCGCACCTTATAAAAATCAAGCATACCCATTTTACAAAATAAAGAAAGGCAAAGAGAAGAAAATAAATCGCCCCAGAGACAAGCACTTAATGGCATGTGCAGTGTATTTTTTTCCAGAGGTTTTTTTCCCTATCCATTTGTTTTACGTAGTCGAGGGCCATTTTGTGTTTATAATTTCATACCCTAAATGTTTTGAGTTAACAGTATAGCGTAAGAATGTCCTAATCTGATTAAACTGTGAACTGTTTAATAGCCGTGTCAGCTTCCACTGCGATGATATCTGGGCTAGAATAGGATGGACCTGAGTATGATGAAACATTCGCCTTTAGAACACTCGTTCTCACGGGGTTTTTTGATATAAATATTTCTGTGATGAACATCTTTGGCTTTGTCTGCATCTCTGGTTATTTCTTTGTGACAGTTTCTCAAGAACACATAATGGAATTATCCAAAGAGTTGGAATGTTTGGGGGGAAAAATTATTTCCATTTTTTAAAATTATTAAGAACAAATGTCCATGGTGTTCACTGAGGACATAGTGACTGATAAGATCAGTCCCCTACCTTGGGGAGACCCCATGACATAAACGTAGCACACACACCACTCCGAATGCTGTGCAGAATGGTCTGCTGTCCTCATTCTGTGTGGGCAGGGTTTAATAAAAATTATAATATAAATATAATGTTGCAGACCATGTGGGGACAAATCTTCCCATAACCCTTGACCTTCCCTACAATGTAGAACTCGAATGTTCTTTTTTTTTTTTTTTTTTTTGTAGAGACAGAGTCTCATTTTATCACCCTGGGTAGAGCTCACACAGCTCACAGCAACCTCTAACTCCTGGGCTTAGGCGATTCTCTTGCCTCAGCCTCCCAAGTAGCTGGGACTACAGGCACCCACCGCAACGCCTGGCTATTTTTCTGTTTTGCAGTTCAGCCGAGGCCAGGTTTGAACCCAACCCTCCACCTTTGGTATTTGGGGCCGGCTCCCTACTCGATGAGCCACAGGCGCCGCCCTTGAATGTTCTTTTTGACATTTAAGGGCCTTTCGCACAGCATTCTGGGTCCATGAACCCTCCCTCTTCTTTGAACCAAGCCTATGAGAGATGAGACATTTGAGGCAACATAGATTCTTGCCACCTCCTTTGCCAGGCCAGACCTGCCTCTAGGCCTTTGCTCATGCCATTGCCTGCCTGAAATATCTCTTTCCTGGTAGGCTCTTAATAAGGCTTCAAAGGTCATGCTCTAGCTCATCCCAGAAGCATTGCCAGGATTCCCCAGCCCACAATGAATTCCTTGCTTACTCATTATCATGACCACAAAGGTCCACGCTTACTGAAACACAAGTTCTTGAGGACACAGAACTTGGCATCTGATTGGAACTCAATAAATGTCCAATGACGTGACCAAAAGATATATACAACTTATGCTATTTCCTAAATATTCCTTTCATGTTAATCTATCTCTTCAAATAGACTGTACAGTGTAATGGTGGCAGTCAAACCTCAACTACACTTTTACTGGCCTTGTGGCCTTGGCAACACCTCCATTTCATCATCTGTAAGATAGAGATAATAATGGTATCTCTATCTTTGGGATATTATAAGGATGAAATAATGCTGTTCCAAGAAGCAAGGAAATTGTGTCCAAAGCACACAGGAGCCATCTGAAGGATTTCATGTGACCAAAAATGACACAATTTGAGCTTGAAACAAATAAAAAATAACCAAAGGATTGAAACATGAAATATATAAAAATTCATGAGTTCATAATAATTTTTTAAAACTCACTGTTTATCTTAGAGGTTGCTTGGGCACAAAGTCATTCTGAAAATTGATAAAATGGAAGAATCTAGCATTGTAAAAGAGAATTAAATGACATGGCATGTTTCTCTTCCACTTATTTGTCAGCACATAGAAAGGATTCAATAATGTGGTTTATTGAACAATGAGAATACGGGTTTCTTAAAAGCTGGGAATGATTCTGCTTCTTTTTTTTTTATTTGGACTAATTATCTATAGTTCACCAGAGACTGGTTTTTGCTCAGGCTCTGAGTAGGTGCTCAACAAGTATTGATCAAGTTCTATCCCAAAATCCACAAAGGCCTTCATATTCTTTTTTTTTTTTAAATATATGTATTTTATTATTCTTCATTACATTATTTCCCCACCTCCCACCCCTCCATGGTAAGACAGAATTGATTTACAGAAAAGAATACAGAAAACACCAAAGCTCCTGGTGGAGGGAGAGATTTCAAGTGGGGAGAGAGAAGCTCTCTCCGTTCCTCTCCCGGTCTTTCCCCATCTCCTCCTCTAGGCCTCAGGGTATATATAGGTGTATGGGTTCCTTGGCCAGGAAACAAATGAATACAGTCCCTTCCACTGGGGGCAAGGTGAATGAGTGTATCAATGAATGGACACAGTCCATCCATGGAATTCAGGCCTAGGAAATTCACAA
>CAUYRH010171486.1:0-10454 GCA_963574655.1 Perodicticus potto | reverse complement strand
GAAGTATCTAGAAATTAAAAAACACATTTCTAAATACCTATGAGTCAAATAGGGAGTGGCAAGGATAGTTAGAAAATACTGTTAATTGAATAGAAATGAAAATGCATCATATGAAAATTTGTGAGATTCAGTTAAAGCATTTGAAGAGAAATTGAGAGAACTAAGTGCTTATATTGGAAAGAAAAATAGGTCTTAAATAAACATTCTGATTTTCTTCCACAAGAAACTAGGAAAAGAAGAGAGAAAGAAACTAAATCAAGCAGAAATAAGGAAGTAATAATAATGGAAGCAGAGATCAATGATGCTGAGAACAGAAATAATAGATAAAATCAATTAAACAAAAGTCTGTTTGAAGAAATAAAAAAAAAGACATTTTTACGCAGACTGACAGACAAAAAATAGAAGTGACACAAATTGTAAATATCAAGAATGAAAGAGCAGGTATTACTATAGATATCACAGATCATACATATTAAAATAATAATATGGGGACATTAAGAAGAACCTTATGGCAATAAATTTGATAATTTAGATTAATGGACCAATTTCTTAGAAGACACTAACTACCAAAACTCACTCAAAAAAGAATAGATCTCTTAAATAGCTTTAAACATATTTAATAAATTGAACTTACAATTTAAAATTGTACAAGAGCAAAATGTCCAAGAAAAATTTTATGGAGGTATTAACGTCAAGTGTAGACAAAGTCTTCTAGAAAATATGGGAGACTTGAATACATCTGACCTAATTGTATAAGGTTACAGATGCATGAAACCAAAACTACTGAAGGAAAAGTATTCCTCTAGAACACAGACGAAAAATTCCTTCACAAATAAATAGCTAATTGGATCCAGGAATAAAGATACAGATATATAGAAAAATAGAATGAGAGATAGAAAGAATTATCAATATATACGTGTGCATGTATATATATTTAAATATACATAGTTAACATGAGAAAATCAATTTCATGCACACTATCAACTAACAGAGAAAAGTAATCTGATTGGGGTGGTGCCTGTGGCTCAAAGGACTGGAGGTGGTGGGTTCAAAACTGGCCCTGGCTAAAAATTGCCAAAAAAGAAAAAAAAAAGAAAAAGAAAAGAAAAATAATCTGATTATTTTAACATATGCAGAAAAACAATTGGAAAAGTTAAATATCCATTCATAATTTTAAAAAATCTGAACAAAGAAATAAAAGACAGCTGCTTCTTCAAGACATAGGGTATCTCTAGGCAACAGTCTACTTAGTAATGAAAACTGAAGGCTTTTCTCCTAAGATCAGGAATAATGAAAAGGCATCTTCTCTCATTATTCTTCTTTAGCATCATACTGGAGGTCCTAGCCAATCCAAAGACACAATAAAAATAAATTAATTTATGCAGATTGTAGAGGAAAAGATAAAGCATTTATTTACAGATGAAAATTTCTTTTTAGAGAATCCCCGAAAAATTTGCAAAAACTGCTTGGACTAAACACGTGTTTAGCAAAGTGGGTAGGATAAAAGGTAAATATGCATATATGTAATTGTATTTTTATATATTATAGAAAATAGGACATTTGAAAACACAAAAGTATCATTTACATTATTGCATAGTCACTGTGCACATGTTCAAGGCTACACCTTCCAAATAACAAAATCAGAGGCTCTTGCTGGGGGATGGGAGAACAACGTGAGAGGGAAGGGCAAAAGGAAGCTTTATTAAAATAATTCCAGTCAGCCAATACACAAGCAACTGACAATAAGACATCTCAAAGATGGGGAGAACAGTACCCAGAGCTGTTATATTATTTAAAGTGTTCAATTTCTAACAAAAAAAAATGAGGTATGCAAAAAACAAGAAGGTCTGACCCATAGTTGGAAGAAAAAAATGGCAACAGAAATTACCTGTGAAACTGAACAGATTTGGATTTAACAACAGCAACGGAAAAGATACCAAAGTAGTCTTTATAGCTATATTCAAAGACAAAAGGAAACCATGTTTTAAAAATTAAAGTATGATGACAAAATTTCACCCAGTAGAGAACATTGATAAAGAGGTAGAAATTACAGGAAAAAAAGGAACTAAATGGAAATTACTGGACATCGTACTGAGGATACTAGCTGGAGCAGTCAGAGAAGAAAATGAAATAAAGCATAACCAGATTGCAAAGGAAGAATAAATCTGTTTCTGTTCACAGATGTGAATATAGTAAGTCTTGAAGATTTCATTAAAAGAATTATTAAATCTAATAAATAACTTCATGCAGGCTGCAGGATTCAAAATCAATATTCCAAAATCAATTGTATTTCTATACACTAGCAACACGCAATCCAAAAATGAAATTAAGAAAAGAGTTCCATTTTTATAGCATCAAAAATAATAAAATTTTTAGGAGTAAAATTATCAAAATAAATGCAAATCTTATACTCTGAAATCTAAAATGAAAGTTAAAGATCTAAATAAGTGGAACGAAATCTTATGTTCATGAATCAGAACATAAGAACTTAATATTGCTAAGATAGTAGCACTCTCCAAATTGATCCACAGAACAATGTAATTCTCTCAGTTTTAGCTGGCTTTTTAGTGTGTGTAAATTGAGAATCCACTCCTAAAACTCAAATAGAAACTGAAAGGATCCAAAATAGCCAAAAAAAAAAAAAAAAAAAAAAAATTCTTGAAATGGAAAAACAAAGCTGAAACTTTCAGTTACTTACATTTGTTAATTACAAAACTTACTGCAAAGCAACAATAATCTCCAAAGCATGGTGGTAATAATACAAGGACAGACACAGATGAGTGGAATAGAAATTATGCTATAGAAATAATCCCATTTGTGCAAGAAAGTGTACAATCTTGAAAGTGTACCCTTTTGAAAATGTTAACTCAAAATTCATGGGTTACTCAAGCTTCAAATAATTCCAAAATTTGCCTGTCTTCAAGACTGACACTTGACTGACTCTTAGAAGATGACTTCTGAGTCCTTAGAATAGTCTGCCTGCTAAGTGCATTTTTGAATGCCTGATGTCTTTGGTTATGTGGCATCCATTTGAACAGATGGTTTATACTAACAATGTGATATAGGATGAATGCTTGATTTTGCTCTGGAATCTGGAGTCTGAGTAGATAAGGTCAGTCATGAAGGTACTGTATGTCTATATGAGTGATCCCCAATCCCCAGTCACTCATGCTCAGGTGACCTTTCTGGATTACACCATTTTCCATGTTTTGTCACATATCACTGCTGAAATAATTAAATACCTCTGTGCAATTCTACTGGGTGAGAACATATGGGAACTTGATTCTGGTCTCTCCTAGACTTTATCTCCTGTATGTTTTCTTTTTGCTGATTTTAATCTGCATCCTCTTATTGTAATAAACTGTAAACATGAGTATAACAGGGTTTCTGAGACCCATGATCACTTCTAGCAAATCACACAGCCTTGCGGTGACCTTGGAAACACCTGTCACGCAATGTATCTATGGTTAATTGATTTTTGTCAAGGGTGCTAAGACCATTCAATGGGGGAAAGAATGATCTCTTTAAGAAATGGTACTAAGATATCTAGATATCCATATGCACAAGAAAAATTTAGAACTTTATCTCACATCGTGTTGAAAAATTAGCTCAGAATGCATCTAAAACCTAAGGATAAGAGGAAAAACTATGAAATTCTTAGTAGAAAAGTAGGAATAATACTTCATGGCCTTGGATTTGGCAGTGATTTCTAAGATATGACACCAAAAGCACAAACAACAAAAGAACAAATAAATAAATTGGATTTCATCAAATTTAAAAACTTTTTTGCTTCAAAAGACACTATCAAGAAAGTAAAAAAATAGAAGAGAATATTTGTAAATCATATTTGATAAGATATTTGTATCTAGTCTAACTGAGGAACTCTTACAACTTAATAACAAAGCACACAATTCTACTAACAAATGGCAAAGTTATTTGAATAGGCATTTCTCCAAAGAAGACATACAAATAGGCCAGTAAACACATGAAAATGTACTTAACATTATTAGTCATCAGGGATATGCAAATAAAAACTACAGTGAGACACTTCTTCACATCTAACTGGATAACCATAATAAAAAATAAAGAGATTAACAAGTAGTAGAAAAAGTGTGTTAAAAATGGAACCATCTTTCATTCCTGGTGAGGATGGAAAGTGATACAGCTGCTTTGGAAATTAGTTTGGCAGTTCCTCAATTAGTTAAACATAGAATTACCTCCTGTCTATGTACACAAGAGGATCAAAAATTTTGTTTACAGAAAAGTGTGTATATGAATGCTCATAGCAGCACTATTCATAACAGCTCAAAGTAGACCCAAATATCCATCCACTGATGAACGGATAAATAAAATATGGTATATTCATACAAAGGAAAGTTATTCAGCCATAAAAAAGAATGCTCTGGTATGGGTAAACCTTGAAAAAGTTTAGGATTTAAGATTAAGGGAAAGAAGCTAATTACAAAAGACCACATAGTATATCCATTCCAGCCACATTAAATGTCCAAAATAGGCCAATACACATATACGGGGAAAGAAAATAGATTAGTGTTTACCTAGGAGGTATCCTGAAGTGATTAGCTGAAAGGGTAAAGATTTCCTTTTAAGATGAAGATGATTTAAAATTGATTTTGGCAATGGTATCGTAATCCTGAACATGCTAAAAATCATTGAATTGTACGCTGTATGATATGTGCATTATACATCAATAAAGCTGTTACCCAAAATATGGGCAAAGGTTAAAACACTTTAGCAAAGTAGAGATAATTACGGCAAATAGCACATGAACAGCTGTTCGCCATCATTAGTCATGGATAAATGCCAATTTAATAATACTAAGATATACCTGAGAATATTGTATACAACTATACGACTGTCAAAATGGTTGACAACAACAATGAGCAAAACATTTAACAAACTGACAACGCTAAGTTCTGGTGAGAATGTGGAATAAGTGGTATTCTCAGGCATTGGTCTTGAGGGTGCAAAATAGTAAATTCTCTTTGGAAAACAGTTTAATAGATCGTTATAAAATTAAACACATGGTAACCATATAAGACAGCAATCCTACTCTTAGGTATTGACTCTAGAGAAATGAAAATGTATGGTAGTACAAAGACATATACTTGAATGTTTATAGGAACTTTATTTATAGTTTCCAAAAACGAGAAACAATCTAATGCACCTCAACTAGTGAATGGATCAACACATAAATGCATATCTATACAAAGGAATATTCCTCATCAACAGAGAGAATAAATTACTGTCATGTGCAACATGCTTGAATAAGAAAAGCATTATGATACATGGAAAGAAGCCAGATCTAAAAGGCTGCATAACATATGATGACATTTATATTATATTCTTGAAAAGCAAAACTACAGGGACAGAAAGGGATCAGGTATTTCCAGGGTTTGGAGGTGGGAGGTATGATTGATTAAAAAGGGGCATAAGAAAATGTTCTGAGAGATGAAAATATTCTAAATCTTAATTTGTTGAGTGGTACATGACTATATACATTTGCCAATTCCATAGAATTGTATAACTAACAAAAATAATTTTTTCTATAAATTACATCTGAGTTAACCTGGTTAAAATTTTTCTTTGGAAAATAATTATCCCAGTCACGTAAGCTAATCTGGCATTTGAATATCATTATCTAGCCCAGTTAGAGGCATATACAAAAACTTGCATAAACATTTTTTCAATTGAACTGAAAATATTTGTCAAAGTTTACTTATCATGTTGATTGGAGATGATGGGAATGATGTTATTATTCTAAGTAGAAGTTCTGACTTCCCCAAAGTTACTCAGCAATGGAAGCTGAAGCAAAGTCAAGACTCCCACTACAATTTTCAAAGACATTTTTGCTAGGTAGTACTCCAGAAAATCTCTTTGGTGTTTACCATACATCCATATCCATATAAAAAACAGTGTATTAGATCCTTCTAACCAGATAGCTGGGCAAATTTTCCTTCATATTTATTTGTTTTGTGCATTAGTCAGGTGTAGCTAGGTTATGCTGTGGTAGCAATTTGCTTCAAAATTTCAGCAGCTCAACACTAAATTTTATTTACTGTCATATAAAGTCCACTGTTGGTCTGGAAGATTCTGCAAAGCAGCTTTTCTGAAAATGAGGGGCTTTTTATTCTGTACTGCTTCAGTCTTATGGCATCTGTATTTGCATATGCTTCTGCAATTGTGTGGAAAAGGGAAGTGAACTTAAGAGTGATGGGTCACCTTTAAAGGTTCCTGACCAAAAGTGTCAGGACACTTCCATTCATATTTCATTGGTCAGCACAAGGTACGTGGTCACACCTCACTTTAAGAGAGCTTGAAAATATCATCTTTTATGTACCCAGAAATATAGGAGAACCAGATATTAGTGAGTCAGCAGAGCCTACTGCTCTACTAATTAAAAAATAAACAATTTCTGAATCCATTGTCCAAGGTAGAGGTTTTGTTGTTAAAGCCTAACTCTGGCACAAAACTATTTTTTTTAGTTCTTTTATTTTTTATATCTGCTTTAGGATTCTGAAGAAAGTATTCAGAATTCAGTGTGTTGAAAGTTTTTCAAATAAAATATGTAACTATATATTCTGGATGTCAGGCACCAACAATAACAATTTGAAATGGCTGTCCTTGCAAAATAAGCTTTATGTGGACAAAATCAACCTTTGGTAAATTGTGTCCAGGGTATTTATCATCAGAGCTCGACATCTGCATTTCCTGTACAGTTCTGAACACAACTAAAGAAATGCTTCCTTCCACTCCTTGCATTTTTGAGTGTTAGTACCTCCATTCTTCCCTATTAAAACCTACAGAACTTGTTAAACTAAAACTTCAAGTATCCTGGGTGTTACGAGAGTTATTAGTTTGGGTTAGATTGATTATCTCTTAGGGATGAAGAGAAGAGAAAAATTAAAAAGGGGAAGGAAGAGAGAAGGGAGGGAAGGAAGGATGGATACTGGGAAAGAAAGACAGACTAGCATACATATGTGGGGATTAGACAACATTCTGTATACTAAATATGGTTACAGATGATAAGAAAGGAGATGGGGCTCTCAGTGCTTTGAGTTCAGAGAAGAGAAAGCTGGCTTCAGTATGAAACTCTTAATGTCTAACACTCTTATTTTCAATCCATCCTCACATTCATAATGAAGCATTGTGCTAGATCCTGGGAACACATAAATAGCACGAAATTTTTGCCTACATGAGTTCCTGTGATTCTTTATTGGAAAATGTGAGGAATAAGTACACGAGGGGCAAGAGAATCGTGTTGGGGAAGAACCTAAGGCTATGGCTATGCTTTCTTGAAATCTATGAGGAAAGATTAAACTTTCCTAGTAACTTTCTAGTAAAAGGTCATGCTATTCAATTCTAACTATGCCTTGCCAAAGCTTATTTTCTGTTGAAAGTATGTCTGAGCTCTGTTTTTGTAGGTTAACCTTTCTGCTATCAACCACATATGTTATGTAACAAAGAAAACCACAAATTATTCTGAATTGAAAGGAGGGAACATAAATTTATTAACTTGAACTTTTGACTCAGACTGTTACAAACCATAGTCAGCTGTTCATTTCCCTTATGTTTCTTTCAAGGAGTCCGTCCCTACTTCACTTATTGGACCAGATTGTTTAGAAAGCCATGGTTAGAATGATTTGTGAATGTTAACGAACCCACAAGGGAGGTTCATGTTGCTCACTGCTCAAGAAGCCAATTACTAAGATAACAAAAATTGTCAAGGAAGAAAGGACTTATTTCAGGAGATGCATCTGCTGGGAGGGGGAGGCACAGACTGCTTCAAATCCACCTCCCTAACCAACAGGGTCAAGGTTTTTTTCTTGAGGTGGAAATGAATAATGCACAAGGGGAGTGAAAATCCTCACGGGTTTGTGGGGAGAGGGAGTTCAGGGCACGCAAGCGCAGTGACAAATCCCATGAACAAAAACTGAATGAGTCCCTCCCAGAATGGGGATTTTAGTATTATAACAAGTTAGGGGTTAGTATTGGTCAGACCCACTCAGTGGGTCCTTGGGCACAATCTACAGTGGCATATCTCTTATCTTGTCTTTTCCAGACAAATGAGTGGTGCTCTGTAGTTATCTCATGGCTGCAAAGAGGTTTGGCCATTCCTGGGAAAGAAACTCAGAAGGGAATGCATCAGTACAACAGAAAGCGAGAAAGCGGCAAAGTTCTGGTCAGCATATCTTACTGGCTGGGGAAATTGAAACATAAGAGAACTATAAAAATTATTTAAAAATATTTTTTCTTGCTTGTGGAGCCAGTTACGTGAACATTTGGGAAATAAAATGTATTCTAAATGTGGAGATTTTGCCTTCCGATATTTTTGCTCAATCTTTGAATATGAAGAGAATTTGTTCATATGAAAAAGGTTTATTCAATGCTAGTGTGAATTAAAATAAAAACTTAAGGCTCCCCCGTATCCCCAAAGACTCACTGCTTGGACCCCCTCTTGGCCAAGGGGATTCCCTAAAAATGAGTTGCTAGCCATGAGAAAGGGGATCAGATATGTCTCCATCACGTCACCCTCTTTTCTAGAGATATCCTTTGTGACTCATTTCCAGGCCTAAGGCTTATGCAAGACATACCTGCCTGTCCTTATAAGCACAACAAACCACTTGAGTCTGGGCAGATGTCTGGTAGTTTGTCTCTGATTAAAAGACCCTTATCTTAACTGGGCATTCCTTTAAATTGACTCCTGGTTTATTAGACAGAGCCTAACTCTGTTAGCCAATTGTCAGCTAAAGTATCTTTAAGCCCAACTCATGGTCCTCTGCATTGAGATGTCCCACCTTTTCAGGCCAAACCAATGTATCCCTTTCACATACTGATTTATGACTTTATCAGTAATTCTATTCTCCTTGAAATGCATATAAACAAACCATAAGTCCATCACCCAAGTCCACTAGTTCAAGGCTTCTTGGGTGTGGCTCTAGGCCATGGTCCTCAAATTTGGCTCAGAATCAACCTCTTTAGATTATTTTACAGAATATGAATTCTTTTCTGTTGGCACTAGGAAATAAGGTAAAAAGGAAGGGGCAGAATGTCCTTTCAATATCATAGGGAAGCAATGTTTTTAGGTCTACCCCAGGATTATTTAGGATTATGTACTTTGACTCACTTCTTAGCATTGGTTCTAAGTTTCCAGATTCAGTAAAGCTGCATATGATAACTAAAGTTGATATATCTGGTAGACAGAAGTTATTTCTCTTCAATAGGAAATACTTCACCCCCAAAGTATATTTTTATTAACCTTGAAGGGGCATAGACTTGTTTTATTTCTAACAATCTTACCCTAGGTTTCTGTTATTAACTTGCTTGTACACATAAATATCTTCCTGTCCAGATTCTGTTTGAATCAGTTTACCATCTTACTGGTTCCCATAACAATGAATAATTTGAATAAAATCTTTGACTTGACATGTGTTAAATTATATTTGTATGAATTATGTTTTTTATTTTTGAAAGTTCTAATTTGTCAGAAAAATAAGGAATAAAAACAATTATTTAAAGAGTTACCTGTAAAATTGTTACATCGGAGATATTTTACTTGCTCTGAAAATGTGGCCATCGTCCAATCTGCATATTCACATCCCCTAGAAGGAATGAAATTGAATTTCTTTCCTGGCCTGCATGATAAGCTGCAAGTAAACAGATGTATTACACAGGAATACATTAGAAAAACGTGATTTCTCTTTACCATGCTGATGTCAAGCAAAGTCAATTACATTTGCCACAGAGGTGAATGATAGTATACCAATTTTTTCTGTTTTATGAGTGTTAAGCTTAGAGAGTGATATCATCAAATCTAAGTTCCAATGAGTGATATTATAAAGTAGCTCTATAGGAGTTGAGTGTTTTGATTTTAATGAAAATATAAGCAATCAAAGGCAAAGGTAAACACATTTTACATCTTCATAAATTGAAACTCACAAGGTGCATAAGAAAAGCGTAAGAAGTGTCTTAAAATGTTGGCTCCTTATAAGCCTTCTTAGGCTTTTTTTCTGGCCAGCATTGACAACAGTGGGACACTGGCTTTGTTTCTAACATTGAAAAAGAAAAGAAAAAATGCTATTGCCTATAAAAAAAAATGTGTAATAAATTTGTCTTAGAAAATACAAGTTATCTGGCTGTGAAAATTGCCATATTTTTATTCAAGATAATACGGTGGTATCAAGTCTCTTATGCCCAGAAGCTAGCAGGTTGTTACTTATTATGCACTTTGAGCTATTCTACTTTTTTGAGATAAGCCCCTTAAAAAAAAAAATTAAAAGTGTTCCCTTTTCTCCGCATCCACGCCAGTATCTCTGGTTTTGGGATTTTGTTATGTGGGCTAATCTTACTGGAGTTAGATGATATCTCAAGGTAGTTTTGATTTGCATTTCTCTGATGATTAAGGATGATGAGCATTTTTTCATGTGCTTGTAGGC
>CAUYRH010171480.1:0-12530 GCA_963574655.1 Perodicticus potto | reverse complement strand
GGATTTTGGAAAAAATTATCTGTTGCAACATCTAACTTCCAGTCATTTTGAGACAGACAACTTACTGCTGTTTTTTCACTAGATTGTGTGAAGATCATAAACTGACGAACTTTATCCTTCTGCGATGATTTCAACTTGTTCTATTAAAACCAGAAAATAAACTGAAACTCTATGCAAAAATCACATATGAGTAAGTAAATATTTCTACATGGCTGACTAAATGTTCTTAATAGTACTTTTTCCTCATAAAACATAAAAACATTTTCACTTAAGACTTATTTTTGATCTATAACCAAAAAGCAAGCTTTCTAAAAGTCTGAAACTCAAAATTTGGTACAGTTTTGGTGAAGAGATTAGAACAGAAGCAAAGGTAGCTCAACCACCTTACATTTCTCCTAAAGTGGACCCTAAGAGCAGGTATAATGACTTTAAAAGGGAAGTGAGGCTACTCTCAAAACTTGACCAAGCACAAAGCTCTAAGAAGGGTGCATAGGGAGTGGTGGGGAAGGTAATGTCATCCCAGCCAGTCAGTCAGACCCTGGGAACAAGGAGATCAGCAGGTGTTTGTTGCAGTCCTAATACCCACACAGGGTGCCACTCTCCCTAGTATCACCTACCTTGTTTTCTTGCTATTTTTACCGAATGGGAGAGAACAATACAATCTACGAGTTCTACACTTCTCCTGGTAGTGTTCAGTCAGGAAACAAGATAATAATCAATAGAATTTCCTCATATTTTCACTCAAATTGGAAGAAGCATCCTTATACCAAGGCTTCCCCCCAAATCATCTTTTCCTTAGCCCACGACTAGTAGAAGTAAGGCTCACTCTAAACAGCCCTTCTACTGGAATAACCTCTTCTCATTTGCCCCACGTTGCCAAGGATTCATTTCTCATCTGAGCAGAACCCAAAGCAAAATGAGGCAGGACAATTACGCCCTCCACTTCCTCCCAGTATCAAGGACCATGTTCTCTCTCGTTTCCTACCCAAGCTGGTCTCCCACGCAAATTCAGGCTCCCAGAGTCCCCTTTCCACCTCCCAAGCCCAATTCCATCTCTCAGCAAAATGCCTTCCTGAGAGCCTACTGTAAGTGAAAGGGAAAGTATTTGAGCAGGGGACACATAACAGATACAGTACTCTGTGGTTTAAGCAACATCTGAGAACCTAGACTCTGTGATCTGGCCCTTATTGATCCTAAAACACAACTTCCTTGGCGGTACCTATAGCTCAAGTGGCTAAGGCGCCTCCCACATACACCAGAGCTGGCAGGTTCGAATCCAACCTGAGCCTGCCAAACAACAATGACAACTACAACCAAAAAATAGCTGGGTGTTGTGGCAGGCGCCTGTAGTCCCAGCTATTTGGGAGGCTGAGGCAAGAGAATCACTTAAACCCAAGAGTCAGAGGTTGCTGTGAGTTGTGAGACCACAGCACTCTACCGAGGGTGACAGCTTAAGACTCTGTCTCAAAAAAAAAAAAAAAAAAAAAAAACCCACAACTTCCTGACTGGACACATGAGAAAAGAGACCCAGAAGGTCAAGCCAAAGATCACTCAGGTTCTTAGCAATGAGACAAGAACAAAGAGGTCTCACGAACCTGAGTCTTAATAATCTTCAAAAGCCATGCTATTTGTACATATTTATAAAGCTTTTGAGATTTTTCAAGGAAAAGACTACCACAACTCAGTGCCCATAGATCAGTGCTTACAGTGTTGGCCACATACACTGGGGCTGGCGGGTTTGAACCCAGCCCCAGCCTACTAAACAATGATAACTACAACGACAATAAAAAAAAAATAGCCAGGAGTTGTGGCAAGCACCTGTAGTCCCAGCTACTTGGGAGGCTGAGGCAAGAATATCGCACTTGAGCCCAAGAGTTTGAGGTTGCTGCGAGCTGTGACACCATGGCACTCTACCGAGAGAAACATAGTGAGACTCTATCTCAAAAAAAAAAAAAGACAACCAAAGATTATAATATTTCTACATATCATAGACTAAAATAAAACTATGAAGAATCAAATATGAAAACAACCCTGCCTTTTGCAATATGAAAAATATTTATGCTCTGGAGTCTGATCTGTCAGGTATTCTATTCACTCTCTTACAAATATGTTACTGTTATGATTTAGAGATTAAAATCTCCACCTCAGGTTAAAATTAAGAAACTGGCCAGGCGCTGTGGCTCACACCTGTAATCCCAGCACTCTGGGAGGCTGAGGCCAGGTAGATTGCTTGAGCTCAGGAGTTCAAGACCAGCCTGAGCAAAGTGAGACCCAGTTTCTACCAAATAAAGAAAAACTAGCCATGCACTGTGGTGGCACCTGTAGTCCGAGCTACTCAGGAGACTGAGGCGAGAGGATCGCTTGAGCCTAAGAGTTTGAGGATGCTGTGGGCTATGATACCAAGACACTCTATTGAGGGTGACAAAATGAGACTCTGTGTCAAAAATAAAATTAAGAAACTATAAATTTACTAACTTTCTGCTAGTTTACTAATAACTCTACCATGTCTGAACCCCAGTTAAGTCACAACTCATTATACAACACATTTCTCAAATGTCTATGAGTCTTCCCTTTGGAGAACTAAGTCTTCCTGAAGATTTATTATTCAATGACAACAAAAATCACAATAAAATCAAATACCAAAGAAGATAACTATTCTAATTTAATTTTCTGTTTAACTGAAAGTTAACAAGGAAACCCTTTTTTTTGAGACAGTGTCTCACTTTCTTGTCCTTGGTAGAGTGCTGTGACGTCACAGCTCACAGCAACCTCAAACTCAGGCTCAAGTGATTCTCCTGCCTCAGCCTCCCATGTAACTGGGATTACAGGGGCCCACTACAAAGAGGCTATTTTTAGAGACGGGGGTCTAGCTGTTGGCTCGGGCTGTTCTCCAACTCCTGAGCTCAAGAGAGCCACCCACCGTGGCCTCCCAGAGTGCTAGGATTACAGGCGTGAGCCACCGTACCTGGCTATAAATTATTTCTTAAGAAAACTCCTTTAAAAAACTAACATTGCTGGCTGGGCATGGTGGCCCATGCCTGTAACCCTAGCACTCTGGGAGGCCAAGGCAGGTGTACTGCTTGAGCTCACGAGTTTGGGGCCAGCAATGGGGCTAAGCAAAAAGCAAGACCCCCAACCCTACTAAAAATAGAAAAACTGAGGCAAGAGAATCGCTTGAGCCCAAGAGTTGGAAATCGCAGTAAGCTATGACACCACAGCACTCTACCCAGGGCAAAAAAAACTAATATTGCTGGTTGAACTCAATGGATACCTGTGCCTAGAAAGTAACCTTTGATTTTGGTTAAGGCTATTTTGTTTTTTTTTAAACAGAACACTGCACAAATTTGGGTGGCATCCTTGTCAGGGGCTATGCTAATCATCTCTGCATTGTTCCCAGTTTAGTATATGTGCTGTCAAATGAGCACTGAAAATTATTCTAAAACTTAGCACACTTTTCTCCCCTAAGCAATACAGTACACTAATATGTATTTTAATCCTCCTCTGAGGAACAGGGAAGCACCAAAGGGTCAAGTGATCACCAGTGACGACTGCACAATGTTGTAGCAAGTGTTGGTGATGACCCTGCGAGTGTACCAACCACACGCCACATCCTGGAAAGTACTTTCTAAATAAACCTGATACAGCCTGGCACGACTCTCCCAGCATTCTCTTCAAAGTTGGAGGTGGCAAAACAATCAGGTTTATTTGGGGTTTTATCCTACATTATTAAATCAATTCTACTCTTCCCTACAGTTTAATCACCTTTTTTTAAGAGAGGAAGGGGAAGAAAGCACAGGAAAAAGTCATTTCGGTAAGCCAAAAAGAGCTATTGGTTCTATTGATGACTTCCTGTCAGAAAGCAAGATGATAGAAAACTGGAGGAACCAAGACAAAAACTGTCTCAGCCACACAAACTAGTAACAGTGTATGCAAATGAATTATTTAATTCCATGTCATGGAAAAAAAATGTAAAAAATAATGCATATGTAAACTATTTTAACAATGGTTTAAGTATAAATTCCCAGCATATAAGGCAGTACCACTCTGTCTGAAGACAAAGGACTGTCACTACCCATTTCCAACAACATAAAGGCCAATGAGTGATAGCAGGCAAAGAACTGACAGCTCGGATTCCTGCTAAGCCAAGCAGACACTGGCAATCCCACTCCTGCAGTCTGATAAGCACCCTCCAATTCTTGGACGTATACTGCATGCTTACCATTTATCTGTCAGCTCTCTGTACTAGAGTAAATGTCAACTTTTCCCTCCTAGGAAAGAGATTCAAATTCTGTCGTCTCAAAGGCTATCCTAGAATAAAGCTGAAGTGGGTCACAGACACCTGCCCAGGAGAGCTGGAGCACTACCACCCCCTTTCCCAGGCCACATGGGTGCAACAGGCAAAGTCTTCTGATTTTGAGAGTATGGCATCAAAAGTTAAAATTTTATCAACTTAAAGAAGAGAAAAAGGGTGACTAACCAGAGAGGAATTATTTCATAGGGAATGAGAGGGTGGATAGAAAAATGAGGTGGAAAAAAAAGCAGATGGATTTTTTTCTCTATTTCTACTACAAACCCAGTGGGGATCTTCCCAAGAGAAAAAACATGTGACAGCTACAATGATTCAGCATTTAAATGTAATATATGCCATTTACCTTACACTTCTTTAAAAGGAACAAACCTGAGTGGTCATTATGTAAGATTAACCAAAAGAACAGAATTAACCAATAGTACTGAAGACAAGATGTTAAAACTGTCTAGGCATTATTAGGTTTAAGGAAATCCGTACTGGTTAAATATATAAAATGTATAAAACTGGCTATATATTATTTTTAATAAGAGGGGAAGGAAAAATATCTCTTGTAATAGAAAGCTAATTACAATTATATCAAATATTACCAAAGTTAGAAATACTATCACTATCTGAATAATTATTTGCTCATCATTCCAAAACAGAAAATGGAGCCTGAGTCAGGTAAGACCCCATCTCTAAAATATAGCTGGGTGTGTGGCAGGCACCTATAGTCCCAGCTATTTGGGAGACTGAGGGAAGAGGATCACTTGAACCCAAGATTTTTTGTTTTTTGTTTTTTGCTTTGAGACAAAGTCTCACTATGTCGCCCTTTGTAGAGTGTTGTGGCATCACAGCTCACAGAAACCTCAACCTCAAACTCTTGGGCTTAAGCAATTCTTCTGCCGCAGCCTCCCTAGTAGCTGGGACTAGAGATGCCCCACCACCACCCGGCTATTTTTTATTGCAGTTGTCATTGTTGTTTAGCAGGCCAGCGCCATAATCACTGTGCTATGAGTGCCGAGCCAGAACCCAAGCATTTGAGGTTGCTGTGAGCTAAGACAAAATCAACACAGCACTCTACCAAGGGTGACCAAGTGAGACTCTGTCTCAAAAAGAAAAACAAATAGAAAATGGCCAACACATAGTGTTTTATACTTAAATGTAACACATGTTCACAAATCCTATACTCAAGAAACTTAAGAATCACATAAAATGGCTCAGCGCCCACAGGACAGTAGTTACGGTGCCAGCCACATACACCAAGGCTGGTGGGGTTGAAACAGGCCTGAGCCAACGAAAACAATGACAACTGGAACAAAAACTAGCACAACATTACGGCGGGTGCCTGTAGTCCCAGCTACTTGGGAGACTGAGACAAGAGAATCGCTTAAGCCCAAGAGTTTGAGGTTGCTGTGAGGTGTGACACCACAGCACTCTACTGAGGGCAATATACTGAAACTCTGTCTCAAAAAAAAACACAAAAGAGGTGGTGCCTGTGGCTCAGTGAGTAAGGCGCTGGCCCCATATACCAAATGTGGCAAGTTTGAACCCAGCCCCAGCCAAACTGCAACAACAAAAAAAAATAGACGGGCATTGTGGCAGGAGCCTGTAGTCCCAGCTACTCAGGAGGCTGAGGCAAGAGAATCACCTACACCCAGAGTTGGAGGTTGCTGTGAGCTGTGACAACACAGCACTCTACCAAGAACAACAAAGTGAGACTATGTCTCAAAAAAAAAAAAAAAAAAAAGAACCACATTGAAAAGAACAGCTTATTTAGGAGGGCAGGGCACAGTGACTCATGCCTATAATCCTAGCAGTCTGGGAGCTGAGGCAGGTGGATTGCTTGAGCTCAGGAGTTGGAGACCAGCCTAAGCAAGAGTGAGACCCTTTCTCTAAAACTAGCCAGGCACTGTGTTGGGCGCTTGTCATCCCAGCTACTTGGGAGGCTGAGGCAAGAGAATCACTTAAGAGTCTGAGGTTGCTGTGAGCTGTGACGCCACAACGCTCTACTGGGGACAAGAAAGTAAAATTCAGTCTAAAAAAATGAAAAAAAAAAAAAAAAAGAACAGCTTATCTGGAAAAAAAAAAAAATTTTCAAACAATTTTGATGTACCCAAGTATCATATAGTAAACTTAACCAGTGAACCTTTACAGTCTACTGTGAACAAAAGAACAGGGGCTCCAAAAGGCTCTATAGTAAAAATAATGATAATAAAGTTAGGAAAGTCTTCCTATCGTGTTTCCCTAAGGGAAAACAATGAATATGTAAAATGACTTTCTACTCAACTAAGTCGTAATAATTTCAAATTAGAAAACAATTTTAATGGGTGATAATTTTTTTTTTTGAGACAGAGTCTCAAGCTGTCACCCTGGGCAGAGTGCAGTGGCATTATAGCTCACAGCAACCTCAAACTCTTGGACTTAAGCATTTCTCTTGCCTCAGTCTCCCAAGTAGCTAGAACTACAGGCACCTGCCACAACGCCTGGCTATTTTTTTTTTTGCAATTGTTAGTACTGTTTCGCAGGCTGGGGCTGGGTTCGAACCCACCAGCCTCAGTGTATGTGGCCGGCACCTTATCCACTGAGCTACGGGCACCACCAAGTGATACTTTTAAAAGCAAAAATTTAAGATCCATTTTATTATTTTTATTATCCTGAATTTTTACCTTCTTACCCTTAAGTTTCAACCTTAGTCTGTACTCCAGGAAGAAACAGACACTTGGCCTTATATATTTATATATACATTTTTTCTTTCTTTCTTTTTTTTTTTTTTTGTGAGAGTCTCACTCTGTCACTCTGGGTAGAATTGCCATGGTGTCATAGCTCACAGTAACCTCAAACTCCTGGGCTCAAGTGATCTACTTGCCTCAGCCTCCTAAGTAGCTGGGACTACAGACACCCACAACAAGCCCGGCCTTTGTATTTTTAAAACAATTTTCTAATTTAGTTCTAATTATCTCAGATTTGCTGAGTCTAGCTCACAAAAGCCAATGTTTTAAAAATCAAAACAGGGAGCAAGGCAAGAATTAAGTAAAGTCTATATAATTCCAGCTACTCAAAAGGCTGAGGCAGGAGGATCACATCAGACCAGGAGATAAGATCATGCTACTCTACCACAAACTGGACAAGAGACTCCATCTGAAAATAAACAAATAAATAGAAATCAAAACACTGTAATGATCACTTGCAGTTCTCACTAAAGGCTCTGTCTGCTGTCATGATTGCCGTATTCATAGTTTAACTTCATAAGAAATTCAAAAGAAGCTAGGCACAGTGCCTCACACCTGCAATACCAGCCCTCTGAAGGAAGAAGCACAAGGATCTCATGAGTCTAGCTGGGCAACGCAGCAAGCCTCCCCCCACTCCCTTGTTTTGGAGATAAGAGTCTCAGTATGTTGCCCTCAGTAGAGTGCTGTTGCATCACAGCTCACAGCAACCTCAAACTCTTGGGCTTAAGTGAGTCTCTTGCCTCAGCCTCCCAAGTAGCTGTGACTATAGGTGCCTGCTACAACGCCTGGCTATTTTTTTGTTGCAGTTGTCATTGTTGTTTAGCTGGTCCAGGCAGGATTCGAGTCTGCCAACCTTGGTATATGTGGCTGGCACCATTACCACTGTGCTGTGAATGCCAAGCCAAGAACCCATTTCTTAAAAAAAAGAAAAAGAAAACAAGAAAACTTTAACTGGGTTTGTCACAGCTACTTGGGAGGCTGAGGCAGGAGGGTCAGTTGAGCCCAGGAATTCTTGGCTACAGTGAGTTACGATCATCATATGGTCATTCCACTGCAACCCACCCTGAGTAATGGAGCAAGACCCAGTCTCTTAAAAATAAAGAAACAAACAAATAAACTTGAAACTTACAAAGTCTAGTTTTAGTTTAGAAAATCATACTTTCTATATAAGACACACATAGTATTCAGATATAGCCAAATGTTACTAATATCCCAAATCACTAATGGACAAAAGCTTTCCCTTGGGATTACGGAGTTGAACTCAAAAGCTCAAGAAAAATCAATTCAATTAATGAGATTACCTACTAGAGAAGACTTTCACCTAGGGGCAAAGTTCTACCCACTGGGAGCTCAGGACAGGAATTTAGGTAGGAGTAGCTCTTCTACCTCTTCCCTTCTATCTGCACAGAGAGGCAACATAATATGATTAGTTAAGAGCACAGACTTTCAAACCAGACTGGTAGGATTTTAAACCCACCTGTGCCTCTTTATGGCTGTGTGACTTTGGATAAATTACTTAATTTCTCCTGAGCTTCAATTTCTTTATCTATAAATAGGATGTTAAGGTTACATGAATCAATTAGGTTAAACTCTTACAACTGTAACTAGCACATGGTAAGAACTCCTTAGAAGTGCATAAGTAAGGAATACTGCAGAGAAAGGGCAAATTTATTAAAGGTCGCTTCACTTTAAGATTCAGCAAATAAAAAAATGTTTAGGCTCGGTGCCCGTAGCTCAGTGGTTATGGCGCCGGCCACATGCAACCACCGAGGCTGGTGGGTTCAAATCCAGCCTGGGGCCAGCTCAACAACGACAACTGCAACCCAAAAATAGCCGGATGTCTATAGTCCCAGCTACTTGGGAGGCTGAGGCAAGAGAATCGCTTAAGCCCAAGAGTCTGAAGTTGCTGTAAGCTTTGATGCCAAGGCACTCTACTGAGGGCAACAGAGTAAGACCCTGTCTCAAAAAAAAAAAAAAATGTTTAAAGGTAAAGAAATAATAATACCCATTATCAGAAAACTAAGAAACTAGCATTTATTTCAGCTCCTATAGTGTGCCAGGCACGACACTAGGTACTTAATTATTATTTTTGTAGAGACAAAGTCTCACTTTGTCGCCCTCAGTACAGTGCTATGGAGTCACAGCTCACAGCAACCTCCAACTCCTGGGCTTAGGCGATTCTCCTGCCTTAGCCTCCTAAGGAGCTGGGACTACAGGCGCCCGCCGCAACGCCTGGCTATTTTTTTGGGCTATTTTTTTGTTGCAGTTTGGCTGGGGCCGGGTTGGAACCAGCCACCCTCAACATATGGGGCCAGAGTACTACCCACTGAGCCACAGGCGCTACCCTGGTACTTAATTATTAACAATACTGTAAGGTGGTATCCCTGATTCCATTTAATGATTCGGAATTCAAGCTTCCAGCACAATTTACCTACTTAACCAAAAAGTAGCAGAGCCAGGAATGAAACTGGTGCCTGAATCTTTCCATTTATTCTACATTGTTGTCAAGTGAAAAGAAAAACAAAAAAAGGGCAAAAAAGTACAATCACTAAGTGTGTGTTGCAGGGAGAAGAGGAATTGTGAGCAATATTTCTTCATGTATTTTTATATTAAAGTTTAGTAGATAATTCACTCTTCCCCTTTCAAGTAAAAACAATCTGCCTTCTAACTAAAAATTCCCTGTTAAGCATTCCCTCACAACCCAATTAAAAGACTAATTTAGGGATGAAACTTCTCTTTAGGTTTTATGGGGGTGAAAGAGAATGAGATAGGTTATTTGTTTGTTGAGACACTCTGTGTCTTGAGTAGAGTGACCTGGCATCATACCTCACAGCAACCTCAAACTCTTGGGGCTCAAGTGATCCTCTTGCCTCAACCTCCCTCACTCCCAGCCTGTGTCTGGGACTACAGGCACCTGCCACAATGCTCAACTAGTTTTTCTGTTTTTAGAAGAGGCAGAGTCTTGCTCTTGCTCAGGGTGGTCTCAAACTCCTGTGCTCAAGGGATCTTCCTCTTTGGCAAGACAAGTAATACAACACGGAGAAAAAAAATGTGGTTATAGTCCTGTCACTGTCTTTTTCTTTTTTTTTTTTTTTTTTTTTTTTTTGCAGTTTTTGGCCGAGGCTGGGTTTGAACCCGCCATCTCCAGCATATGGGGCCAGTGCCCTACTCCTTTGAGCCACAGGCGCCACCCCAGTCACTGTCTATTTTAAAAACAGACGGCTACAATCTATATAGCTTTAGAAGTAGAAAAATCACTAGGCTTGTAAGTCAAGGTTTCCTTTTCCAATGAGGTGGTTTGAAACAAGAGAAACTACAAACACACACAGGTTATGGCCAGAAAATATACAACTTCAACTATTAAGCAAAAACAAACAAAAACCTACCAGTAATTTTTTTAAGAGATGGGGTCCGGCCGGGTGTGGTGGTTCATGCCTATAATCCTAGCACTCTGGAAGGCCGAGGAGGAGTGTCTACATAATTGTTGTGCACAATAATATTGTATAATGGCAATCCACCTGCCCTGAGCTCACAGGTTCAAGACCAACCTGAGCCAGAGCGAGACTCTCGTCTCTAATAATAACTGGGCGTTGTGGCAGGCACCTGTAGTCCCAGGTACTTGGAAGACTGAGGCAAGAGAATCTCTTGAGCCCAGAGGCTATGACACCACAGCACTCTACCAAGGGTGACAAAGTGAGAAACTGTCTCAAAAAAAAAAAAAAAAAAAAAAGGCGGCCAGGCCTGGTGGCTCATGCCTGTAATGTTAGCACTCTGGGAAGCTGAGGCAGGGTAACTGCTTGAGATCAGGAGTTCGAGACCCACCTGAGCAAAAGCAAGACACCCCCCGCCCTCCATCTCTACTAAAAATAGAAAAACTGAGGCAAGAGGATTGCTTGAGCCCAAGAGTTGGAGGTTGCTGTGAGCTATGACGTCACAGCACTCTATCCAGGCAACAGCTTGAGACTGTTGGGTGGGGGAAGATGGGGTCACACTTTGTTACCCAGGCTGGAGAGCAGTGGCACGATGATAGCTCACTGCAGCCTGAACACCTGGGCTCAAGCAATTCTCTTGACTTAGCTTATTGAGTAGGTGATACTTTAGGCTGTGGCACTCCTAGCTAAATTATTTTTTGTAGAGATGGGGGTCTATGCTGCCCACGCTGATTTCAAACTCCTTGTCTAAAGCAATCCTTCCACTTTCACAGTAGCTGGGATTACAGGTATAAACCTCCTTTATAATCTGCAGTTTAAAATAATTACTTATCATTCATTCTTAAATATCCTGCACTTTGACTAACTCTTAAAATTAACTCTTCTTTAAGAGGCTGTGCCTCAGCAGTCACTCCCTTATATGCATGCAGTGGGAGGGTATGTTCCCAGACTCCCAGTGGATGCCTCGAACTGCAGATACGTTTTTTTGATCTAATGACTGAGATGGCTCCTAACTGACTAACATGTAGCTGAACGAAAGAGATGGACAAAAGACCAGTGCACAATTTAGAACTTAGGGATTGTTTGTATCTGGAATTTTCCATGTAATATTTTCAGACTGCAGTTAATTGCAAGTAACTGAAACTGAGGAAAGCAAAATCACAGAAAATAGGGGACTACCATATCACTACGCCAAAGGCAGACTAATATCCACACCATGTATTTACTGTGCACAATGACATAGTATAATGGCAATCCACCTTAAAAAATTTTTCAGAAAGTGTATCTTTAAGATTCAAACTGATTTTTGTATAACTTTCTTCCTAGGTTTTAAAAAAGTATTCCATTAATAAAAATTTGATAAATTTTCTCCTTGCCACCTTCAGAATTATTATTCAAAATGACTACTCCGTAAAACTGAACGTCTTGATTTTGGTTTAGAGATAGTTTTGACTACTAAAAAGTTATTTTTGCTGGGTGGTGCCCATAGCTCAGTGGATAGGGTGATGGCCACATACACTGAGGCGGGTGGGTTCAAACCAGCCCAGGCCAGCTAAAACAATAACAACCGCAATAAAAATAATAGCCAGGCATTGTGGTTGGCACCTGTAGTCCCAACTATTGGGAGGCTGAAGCAAGAGAATCACGTGAGCCCACTTGAGTGGGGGGTTGAGTCACTTGAGTTTGAGGTTGCTGTGAGCTATGACGTCACAGCACTCTACCCAGGGCGACATAGTGAGACTCTGTCTCAAAAAAAAAAAAAAAAAAGTTATTTTTGCTAATTCTTGATTACTGTAATAGGGTAGAAACAACCTCCTTAGAATACATAATGTTAGCCATCATCTTTTTATTCTTTTTTGAGACAGAGCCTCAAGCTGTCACCCTGGGTAGAGTGCCGTGGCATCACAGCTCACAGCAACCTCTAATTCCTGGGCTCACGCGAGTCTCTTGTCTCCGCCTCCCAAGTAGCTGGGACTACAGGTGCCCGCCACAACGCCTGGCCATTTTTTGATTGCAGCCATCGTTGTTTGGCGGGCCCGGGCTGGATTCGAACCCGCCAGCTCAGATGTATGTGGCTGG
>CAUYRH010171478.1:0-26898 GCA_963574655.1 Perodicticus potto | reverse complement strand
AAATGGAGACTTTACAGCCTTTGTATTAACCTGGATGGAAGTGGAACACATTATTTTTAGTAAAGCATCACAAGAATGGAGAAGCATGAATCCTATGTACTCAATTTTGATATGAGGACAATTAGTGACAATTAATGACATGGTAGGGATGGGGGAAGGAGAAAGCACAGACAGAAAGAAGGAAGAAGGAGGGGTGGGGGAAAGGAAGTACAGAAAGAGGGAAGGAGGGAGGGGGGCGGGGTCTTGGTGTGTGACTCACATTTTAGGGGCAGGACACAATTGTAAGAGGGACTTTATCTAACAAATGTAATCAATGTAACCTTGTTTCTTGTACCCTCAATGAATCCCCAACAATTAAAAAACTAAAAAAAAAAAAATCCTGTGTTGTAGCTTTTCTTCATAAGCCTCTCAGCACTCTCTTATTTGGAACAATCAGAAAATACAACTATAGCAGAACCTCTGTAGCTGACCACCTTCTTAAAATGACCCAGTTTTCATAGACCAGACATTTACCACATGTACATATCAGTACAGTAGGCCTAGTTCCTTATGGTGACCACCTCCATATCTTGACCAGTTGTTACAGTCCCTTGGGTGGTCAACTTAACAAACGTTTACTGTATTTAACTTTGGGAGGAAAATATAATAAATATGAAGATTTGAGAGGAAAAGGACATGATTATGAACATTTCCCCTAATTAAAAAAATGAAATTCGCTGGAAGCCATCTCAAACACTTAGAAACTTAACCGGAAAAATTGACTACTAACTTTCCACTAAGGAACACAGCTTTTTAGACACAGTTGAGGGAATACTTAAATATAATTTGTATCATACGAATTCAACACAAGAATTCTCATAGTCTCAAAACCCTTCCACATTTCTAATGACTCATATTCCACTACAGACATGCCCCTTAACAGTCTTAACTATTTCCCCATTGTGGGGAATTTAGATTGTTTTCATTTCTGATTCTTCTTCCAAATGTTATAATGAGTATTTGTTCATATTTCTGTCAATACTTCAGATTTCCTAAGGAGAATTTCTGAGAAGTAAATGCCTGAATCAGAGGGTCTGGATATTTGTACGCTTTCCGAAACAGACCACCTAATTGCTTTACTAAAATGTTGTACTGATTTCTATCACTATAGCATTAACTATTTACTTCTATTTTTTTTTTTGAGACAGTCTCACTTTGTTGCCCTTAGTAGGGTGCCGTGGCGTCATAGCTCACAGCAACCTCAAACTCTTTGACTCAAGTGATTCTCTCCTCTGAGCCTCCCAAGTAGCTGGGACTACAAGTGCCTGCCACAACACCCAGTTATTTTTAGGGGCAGGGTCTTGCTCTTGCTCAGGCTGGTCTCCAACTCCCAAGCGCAGGCAATCCATCCACCTCGGCAGCCTAGAGTGCTAGGATACAGGCGTGAGCCACAGCAACCGGCCCTAGCTGGTCTCATTTAAACAACTTATCAATCACTATAGTACACATCTTTTACTTGTTGCTGGTTTTAGTAGGAACCCTTACCTTTTCACCATTAAGTTTACTATTGGCTATGGGTTTGTAAAAGATATTCTTTTCCTTATTTAAGAAGTAAAAGGCTCTTCTTCCTGGTTTGTTATGAGATTGTGAGCACCAAGATGTGAATATTGAGCACGTTTTCTCGCTTTTTTCTAATCAATATGATTTGTTAATTGATTTAATTCCTGGAATAAAAACACTATCCAATCCTGATCAAGTATTCCTTGATGCTGTTAAATTTAAAAATTCTAATATTTCAATAAAGATTACCAGATTTCCACATCCTCATTCCTAACCAACATTAGTCTATAGTTTGGGTTTTTATTATTTGTTGGGTATGATTTTGTTAGGTTCTAACGTCTAAATCACACTAGCTTTGCAACTTAGCCTTGTTCTAGGTATCAAATAGCCCCTCACAGAGTAAATATACATCACCTATTTCAACTTGAACATATACAAAACACCTATTATGGGCAAGACATTATGCAAGATGCCATAGAAATACAAAGTTCCACACCTCTGAAATTCTAAATTAGTACCTCTGGGATTAGTCCAGGGAAAGGACTAACCCCAAAAAGTATCATTTCAACTAGATTTATACGGAGCACCTTGCAGAAGGCATGAAATGGGCATTCAAAGAGAGAAAATACCCCAAGTGAACCTGTCATGTCCAAGAGCAAGGCAGTTCAGGAACACCCACATACAGTATGTTTTAGCTGGAATGCCGAGTATAAGGAATATAGAGGGCACATTGCTTCAGATTGTAAAAGTTCTTGCTTATCATGCTGAAGAGTCTGCCCAAGGTCAGAAAAAAACAGGAAGATTCATAGAGTGACATTCATGTAGAAGAGGTGAACACCAACAAAGAGTCTGCAAGGGTGCCTGCAAGGAAAACAAGAGCGAAGGCCGAGCCATGCAGGAGTCCTTCACAGCCAAGCACAATCAGAGTAGTGGTGACACTCAGAAAGTGTGTTGGAAAGCCACCTTCTCTGACAGCTGAGATTTACTGACATGGACAAATAATCATTTGAAGTTTAACCTTCAAGAAGGGGGAAAACAAAGTGTGTCCATTGGGCTAGCCTTGTTGACCTCATTTCCAACACTGATCTGACTTCCCACATCCAACAGGGTTCACATGAATTTCCTCTCCAATCAACAGTACTAGCATTTTGTCAGCAAAGGAAATAGAATCCTTGCTAGACTGTAGGCTCCACTCAGGTGAAAATTTTATCTGTTCTCTTCACTGAAGTATCCCCAAGTCTAGATTGGGGCCTAGCAAAGAGGACGGGACTCAATAGATATCTGGTGAATGAAGGATTCTTGACTATCTAGTCATGAAATGCTGGTGATTCTTTCCAAAAGCTGCTCTGACCTCCAGCTCTTTCTGTAGCAATACCTGTGCTAGCCCAGCCTCGCAGACCAAGGCTACCCAGTAGTCAACCACATGCCCATGCCCTTTCTACAGTCTTTTCTCCCTTTACATCCTTCAAGTTCCCTGGCCAGTTGAACCAGAAAGCACGCATTCTATAGAAAAGCCTTCTATTTTTTGAGACTTTGGAAAAAAAAAAAAAAAGAAGTTAACTGATGACTCCATGCTGAACCTCAGAGTCAAAGCATTCTATAATAGACATACTCTTAAAGTTGAAAATGTGAATGTTACTTTTTTGCCTTATTATTGCTCAATATTTTGTTGCAGGAAAAAAAAACCCTTCAGGAATGACTACAGAATTTGTATAACATGTCCCAGGTGACCAATATTACCTAATTGGTTCCTTATTGCCTTCAGTATTAATTGACACTGACACTCCTGCACTGCCACAAACCTCCATTTTTTCCCCTATTATTCCAACAGGAGCCATGTGCTTCAGCCAAGCTACTAGCTACTTTATGACAAAATCTTGGACTTTCTGGCCTACCGTATGCCTCCTCCCTATTCTACCAGGTATCAGCCTCAACAATCTTCCCTTCTCATTCTAAGTCACAATATTTTTTCCTGACTCTGAATTCCTTTTTTTTTTTTTTTTTTGCAGTTTTTGGCCAGGGCTGGGTTTGAACCTGCCACCTCTGGCATATGGGGCCGGCGCCCTACTCACTTAGCCACAGGCGCTACCTTGAATTCCTTTTTTTATTTTTTATTTTATTTTATTTTATTTTGCAACAGAATCTTACTTTGTCACCCTGGGTAGAGTGCCATAGCATCATAGCTCACAGCAACCTAAAACTCCTGGGTTCCAGCGATCCTCTTGCCTCAGCCTCCCAAGGAGCTGGGACTACAGACGCCCACCACAACGCCCAGCTATTTTTTAGAGACAGGGTCTAACTCTTGCTCAGACGGGTCTCGAACTCCTGAGCTAAAGCAATCAACCCACTCGGCCTCCCAAAGTGCTAAGATTACGGTCGAGAACCATCACGCCGAGCCCTGACTCTGAATGCTTAAGTATCTGTAGTCTACATGCAATGCCCAGTACTGTGGCTCAGAGAAAGAAGTAGCTGTTGGCATTTAAAATAATTAAAATTAAATAAAATAAAAATACAGTTCCTTGGACATACTGGCTAAATTTCAAGTGCTCCATAGCCCCATGTGGCTAGTAGCTGCGGTGCTGGATGGCACAGATATAGAATATTCCATCATGGCAGTACAGGTAGCAATAATGGCAGCACACACTCACACTGTCCATACATCTAGTAGTGGTTCACCAGTCTTCCTCTGAATCCCCAGCTAAACTGCAAGTAGAGTGTTGTGGCAGCAGCTCTTTTGTAATACATTGTGTTTAGGACGCACTTAAGTGGACGAACAACAAACACACAGTGACAGTTAGCTTTTCAGTAATCTCTTTCATTAGCATTCATTATTTCTACTGCAAAAAATCTTTCAAGTGGTTGAAATATCTATTCCTAAGACTTTTGCCATTGAACTCAAAGTACAATAGCTTTAAAATGCATTAGTGTTAAGGCCGGACGCAGTGGCTAACGCTTATAATACTAGCACTCTGGGAGGCCGAGGCGGGTGGATTGCTTGAGCTCAGGAGTTTGAGACCAGCCTAAGCAAGAGGGACACCCTGAATCTTAAAAAAACTGCTGGACAATGTGGCAGGTACCTGCGGCCCCAGAGACTTGGGAGGCTGAGGCAAGAGGACCACTTGAGCCTGAGAGTTTGAGGCTGCTGTGAGCTATGATGCTATGGCACTCTACCCAGGGAGACAGGGTGATACTGTCTCAAAATAAATACATAAGGCTCGGCACCTGTGGCTCAACAGGCTAAGGCGCCAGCCACGTACACCTGAGCTGGCGGGTTCAAATCCAGCCAGGGCCAGCCACACAACAATGATGGCTGCAACCAAAAAATGGCCGGGCATTGTGGTGGGCGCCTGTGGTCCCAGCTGCTTGGGAGGCAGAGACAGGAGACTCGCTTGAGCCCAGGAGTTGGAGGTTGCTGTGCTGTGATGCCACAGCACTCTACCCAGGATAACAGCTTGAGGCTCTGTCTCAAATAAATAAATAAATAAATACATGGGCTCGGCACGGCCACAGCTCAGTGAATAGGGGGCACTGGGAACTTACACTGAGGCTGGCAGATTCCAGCCTGACCCAGGCCTGCTAAACAACAATGACAACTGCAACCAAAAAATACCCAGGCGTTGTGGCCGGCGCCTATAGTCCCAGCTACTTGGGAGGCTGAGGCAAGAGAATCGCTTAACCCCAAAAGTTTGAGGTTGCTGTGAGCTATTGACAACAAGGCACTCTACCAAGGGGAACATAGGGGGACTCTGTCTCAAAAACAAACAAACAAAAATGCATTAGCTTTGAAGTACTCATCTAGTCACGCTTTTACTGTTAACAATAGGGACCACCTTTGTGATCCACTAAAAGGGGGCTCACCCAGCAGCCATCATGTCTGGAAGGGAAATTTTTCTTTTATTTTTTTTAGCCAACTTTTTGGGAGTATAATTGACAAAATACAAATTGTATATATTCAAGGTATAGAACAAAATTTTTTGAGACAGAGTCTTACTCTATTGCTCTCCCTAAAATGAAGCCACCAGTAGGGATGTAATAGCTTACTATAACCTTCAACTTCTGGGCTCATGCGATCCTCCTGCCTTAGCCTCCCAAAGTGCTATGATTACAGGCATGTGCCACCACATCTGGCCAGCATGATACACTAGGTCTCCACAACTTGTTCGTTTTTTTTTTTTTTTTTTTGTAGAACTTGTTCATCTGTAGCCGGGCATTGTGGCAGGCGCCTATAGTCTCAGCTACTAGAGAGGCTGGGACAAGAGAATCTCTTGAGCCCAAGAGTTTTGAGGTTGCTGTGAGCTATGACACCACAGCACCCTACCGAGGGTGACAAAGTGAGACTCTGTCTCAAAAAAAAAATTTTTTTAAAGAATTTATTCATCTTATCACTGCAAGTTGGCAGCCTTTGACTAGTATCTCCTCATCCCAACCCCTGACTCTTGTGAATTTCACATACTTTGTATAAGTGAGATCATATGGTATTTGTCTTTCTGTGCTTATTTCACTTAATATATCCTCCGGGTTTATCCATATTGTTGCAAAAGGCAAGATTTCTTTCTTTTTTGATGCTGAATAATATTCCATTGTCTGTGTGTATATACACACACTTTTCTTCATTCATTTGTCTGTCAACAACCACTCAGGATTATTCTGTATCTTGGCTGTTGTGAATAATACTGCTATGAACATGGGAATGTAGATATCTCTTGAACATGTTAATTTCATATCTTTTGGATATATACCCATAAGTGAGATTCCTAGATCATATGTAGTTTGTAATTTTCTGAGGTACCTCCATATCATTTTCCATATGGCTATACCAATTTATATTCTCATCAGTAGTGTGCAAGGATTCCATTTCAGGAGAAATTTTCTTTCTCTGGGTAAAAAGTAGTTACCTCACCCCTTAGCCTCATATCAACTCTGAACCTACCATCCCCACAGAGAAGGATCAAATGCCAATCAGGCTCCTAGACTGGTCCATAAAAGGCTACTTCACCCATATTATACCTGTGTTTTTGATGACTGTTTTTATGGCAAAAAAGGTTTTTAGCACAAACTAAACTCCAAATGACTTGTATAAGATTTTTTTGTTAGTTGGGAGATAACTTATCTCAACATTCTAAATGCAAACCAGTTCACAAAGTAATCAAAGTTGCCTAAAAGGTTACTCTAAGTGAGTTGTCTGCGTTTTTGTTAAACATCTCTTAATTTACATTCCATATGAACTCATGAAAAAAATAATAGAGATGAGGAAAAAAAATTTTTTTTTTTTTTTTAGACAGAGCCTCAAGCTGTCACCCTGGAGAGAGTGCTGTGGCATCACAACCTCCAATCACAATTCCTGGGCTCAAGCGATTCTCCTGCCTCCGCCTCCCAAGTAGCTGGGACTACAGGAGCCCACCACAACGCCCGGCCACTTTTCTGGTTCCAGCCGTCATTGTTGTTTGGCGGGCCCAGGCTGGATTCAAACCCGCCAGCTCAGGTGCACGTGGCTGGTGCCTTAGCCCGTTGAGCCACAAGCACCGAGCCTGAGGAAAATATTTTCAATAGGGCTTCAGCTAAAAGCAGACAAATGTTGTGCATTAATTATGCTTAATGTATAACACAAATTACCTTTCACCTGCATTGACTTTTAATTATATATGACAGTTTCACAAATCAACTATGGTATATGTAAAATTAATTTTAACTCTAAAAATTTCTGGATCAAATAGGGATAAATATAGTCAAATCTATGATAAATGATGAAAACTGAAATAACATCAAATACGGAAGTTTCAAATACCCAATAGCCTCCTGTTAAAATGCTTTGAATTTCTCACTTCTCCTTACCAATGCCATCATCCATTGTGCAAAGGCTCATATGTTTTGAAGAGGGAACGTGAATTCTGTTTTCAGGGTGTTAAATCCTATGTAAATTCAGATTTCTTTAAAGTTACCTTTTTCAACAAATATAAAAGGAATGATTAAAATTAAGTACATCCACATGCCTGTTTACACATTAGATTGAGATTATTTTTTGTAGATATGCCTCAAAAGTCAAAAATATTCTAACTATAAAGTCCATATTGCTGTGAACTACACTCCAGATGGAAATGGAGAAAGCTTAGCCCAAATTCAAGGTCAAAGATGTCAGCAGTAGCCATATGATTGATACATGGAGTTAGACTTTAAGTCAGCTACATCTGTGTTCCTGGTGAGCATCATCTAGGAGGCAGCTGAGACTACTTTGAAGGCGGCCAAAAACCCAGAGTTGCTGTAGAAACCATAGATACTCTGTGAGGTTTCAGAGCCTTTATCTCACCTTGTGGACTAACAGAGACATGACACAATAAAATAAATTTTACTTAATTCTCTCCTGAGTACTGGGAGACTCAGACAAAGTCCACTTTAATTTAACCCTTAGAGAAAAATCACTTTCTCCTACTATGTGTGTAAGACACAGCTCCCCTTAGATGTGTTCTGGATGCCAGTGTCTCTACTGATTTAATCCTGCTTGCCGAAGGAGAGTCATAATGGCTCAAGAAAACACTTTAGCAGCATATAAACCCTAAAGGAGACTGCTGGCCTCCCACTTATTTACTTCTTTGGCTAGAAGGGCCAGCAAGACTATGGCTCACTAGGTAATTATTATTTGCTCAAGTTTCAGTGACTCCCCTGGCTTCATGTTTGCTGCCTTATCATTCCATCACCTTAGCCTTCTTTTTTAATAAGATGTCTTGCCATCAACACAAATGCTGCCTCTTCAGGTTATACCTCCTCAGGTTACTTTTCCCAAACAAACTGACTTGCAGGCCGAAAAGATGTTCAATAGCAATTAGGTTTTATTGTTCTCATCTCACTTAAGTATAAAGGAGCTATCAAGATGCAAAATGCACACATCCTCTGACTTAGCAATTCCCCTTCTAGGAATTTATGGCACATATAAAATTAATTTACAGCATAAAGGTGCAAGGCAGGAAAATAATGGGAACAACCTACATGTGACACTGGTTAAATAAATGATGACGAAGCATCCAGCAGAGCAAGCATAGATAAGGTCTGTCCAGAAAGTATCCAGTCATTGTTCCTCAGCAAATGTTTCTGTTTTTCATATTGCACGGCTGAATGCTTTCTGGACAGACCTGGTAGACAATACCCCTGCACACTGATGTGGCCTGATTAGTACAAAAAGCAAGATGGGAACAATGTGTCAAGTATGTATTTTTCAAAAAGGAATACATATCTATACATATGTGTGTGCAAGCGCGCACACACACAAACACAAACACACACACACAGGCAATCTGAAAGAGTAATAAAAGAAATAGATCACCCTTTATGAGGCAGAAGCCAGAGGATCACTTGAGGCCAGGAGTTCGAGACCAGCCTGGGCAACATAGCAAGCTCTTGGCTCTACAAAAGATAAAAAAATTAGCCACAAAAAAAAAAAAAAAAAAATTTAGTCAGGTGTGGTAGCACATTTCTGCAGTCCTAACTGCTTGGGAGGCTGAAGCTAGAGGATTAGCTTAAGTCCAAGAGTTCAGAGCTGTAGTGTGCTATGATGATGTCTGTGAATAGTTACTACACCCTGGCCTGGGCCACATAGCAAGACTCCATCATGGGGGTGGGAGGCAGGGAAGGAGAGATAATCAAGGTAGATGCCCCTGAGGAAGGGAACTGACATCAGGTGGGGACATGTGAGAGGCAGTTCTGTACCTTGTAGGGCTTAACTTTTCACGCTGTGTATAATTTTTTTTTAAAGCACATGCACAAACACACACACAGAATAAAGATCAGTCAACAAAGAAATAACCTTGCCAAAGCTATCTAACAGTGGCACCTACTGGTAAAATCACTTCCTAGACCATCATATATCTTAGAAAAGAAAACTCAGTTTTCCTGGCATAGCCATTTCAGCTATTAGTCAGGAAATATGTTTATATTAAAGGCGCATAAAGAACTTTTCATTAGTATTAAGCCCTCTGAGCATAAAACTTAAAAGTACCATCTGGCTGGTAAGTTATGGTTCATTATGGTTTGAATTATAAGCTATAAAAAAGTGAAGAATATTCTGTATCCTTCCATATGGTGATCTCCAGCATACAGCATTAAGTAAAAAAAGCAAAGCAGGGAAAAAATGTTCAGAGTATGCTACCATTTACCTAAGAAGAGGAAGGATTACAGACAGACATACAGCTTTACTTATATTTTTAAAATGGAAAGATAAGCCAAGAAAAAAAATAATGAATGGTTGCCATAGGAAAAGGAAGGACTAGAACTAGATTTCTCTGAATCAGTGATTCTCAACCCTGTTGATTCTGCCCCTGGCTCCCAGGGGACATTTGGCAATACATGAAGATAATTTTAGTGTCACAATTGGGAAAGATGCTGCTGGCATGTAATGGGTAGAGGCCAGAGATGCTATCAAACAGCCTATAAGGCACAGAACAATCCAAACACACAACGAAGTATGACTGGCCCAAAAAGTCAATATTGCAACTCATTTATCTGATAAGGAACTTATATATAGAATACACAAAGAATATTTACAATTCAATAATAAAAATACAAATCACCCACCTTAAAAATGGGCAAAGGAGGCGGTGCCTGTGGCTCAGTAAGTAGGGCACCAGCCCCATATACCAAGGGTAGTGGGTTCCAACCCGGCCCCGGCCAAACTGCAACAAAAAATAGCCAGGCGTTGTGGCGGGCACCTGTAGTCCCAGCTACTCAGGAGGCTGAGGCAAGAGAATCGCCTAAGCCCAAGAGCTGCATGTTGCTGTGAGCTGTGACACCACAGCACTCTACTGAGGGTGACAGAATGGGACTCTGTCTCTAAAAAAAAAAAAAAAATGGGCAAAGGAGGCTTGGCACTCAGCAGCTACGGTGCCAGCCACATACACCGGAGCTGGTGGGCTTGAACACAGCCTAGGCCTGCCAAAAAACAATGACAACTACAAAAAAAAAATAGCTGGGCATTGTGGAGGGCGCCTATACTTCCAGCTACTTGGGAGGCTAAGGCAAGAGAATTGCTTAAGTCCAAGAGTTGAAGGTTGCTGTGAGCTATGATGCCACAGCACTCTACCAAAAGCAACATAGTGAAACTCTGTCTCAAAAAAAAACAAAAACCCGGCAGCGCCTGTAGCTCAGTGAGTAGGGCGCAGGCCCCATATACCAAGGGTGGTGGGTTCAAACCCAGACCCAGCCAAACTGCAACAAAAAATAGCAGGGCGTTTTGGCAGGTGCCTGTAGTCCCAGCTACTCAGGGAGACTGAGGCAAGAGAATCGCCTAAGCCCAGGAGCTGGAGGTTGCTGTGAGCTGTGACACCATAGCACTCTACTGAGGGTGAAAAAGTAACATTCTGTCTCTAAATTTAAAAAAAAAAAAAAAAGGCAAAGGATGTGAATAGACATTTCACCAAAGAAGATAGCCAAGCGGCCAATAAGCACATGACAAGATATTCAACATCCTTCCCAATCAGGGACACATCAATTAAAGCCATGATGAGATACCACCATTCATCCACTATGATAGTTACCATCAAAAGACAGACAAAAGGCTCAGCACCTATAGCTCAGTAGCTAGGGTGTCAGCCACATACACAGGGGCTGATGGCTTCGAGCACGGCCTGGGCCTGCTAAACAACAATGACAACAACAACAAAAAAAAACAGCTGGACATTGTGGCAGGTGCCTATAGTCCCAGCTACTTGGGAGGCTAAGGCAAGTGAATCACTTAAACCCAAGAGTTGGAGGCTGCTGTGAGCTGTGATGCCACTGCACACTACAGAGGGCAACAAAGTGAGACTCTGCCTCAAAAAAAAAAAAGTCAGACAACAAACAAACGTTCAAAAGGAATTGGGAGGCTCTGTGCCTGTGGCTCAACGGGCTAAGGCGCCAGCCACAACCACCTGAGCTGGCGGATTCGAATCCAGCCTGGGCCAGCCAAAAACAACAATGATGGCTGCAACCAAAAAATGGCCAGGTGTTGTGGCGGGTGCCTGTAGTCCCAGCTACTTGGGAGATGGAGGCAAGAGAATCGCTTGAGCCCAGGAATTGGAGATTTCTGTGAGCTGTGATGCCATGGCACTCTATGCAGGGTGACAGATTGAGGCTCAGTCTCAAAAAAAAACGGAATTGGGAGCCTCATATATCGCCAGTGGTTAAGTATAATTTTGCAGCCACTTTGGAAAACAGTCTGGCAGTTTCTCAAAGGGTTAAACATAGAATGGGTTACCATATAATCCCTCAATTCCACTCCTAGATGAAATGAAAACATACAACCACACAAAAACATGTACACAAATGTTCCGAGTACCAATATTTATAATTGCCAAAAAGTATGAACAACCCAAATGTGCATCAATAGGTGGATGGATACTCAAAATGTGGCACATCCATTCAATGGAATATTTATTACAATAAAAAGAAATAAAGTATGAATACATACTACAACATACACCTTGAAAACATTATACTAAATAAAAGAAAACTACCACAAAAAGCTATATATTGTATTATTCCATTTATGTGAAATGATTAGAATGGGCAAATCTATAAAGACAGAAATAGATTAATGGTTGCCATAGGCTAGAGGGACAGGAGACTTAAGGATTTCAGCTAAGGGGTATGAGGTTTCTATTTGGAATAATGAAAATGGTCTAAAATTGACTGTGACCATGGTTGCAGACCTGTGAATATGCTAAAAGCCATTGGATAATATGCTTTAATTGGCTGTATTTTATGGTATGTGAATTATATCTTAATAAAGCTGCTTTAAAAACCAGCCACAATGCCCCATGATTGCACTAATGTACACATTTATGATTTAATAAAATTATAAAAAAAAAAAGAAAAAAGCAGCCACAATTGTATGAGAAGCATGCTCTATAGACATGGGTGCTCAGCAGCAGGGACACAGTTGGGCGTGCACAGGCAGCTGTGAAGAGGCAGAATAAGGCCAAGAAGCACACAATCACATAGAGTGCGCCCCATTATTGGTGAGCACAGTGGCATATGTGCAGAAAGCAGAGGAAGAGGACAGGAAAGGCTTCCCAGGATGCATTGGGAGTTGTCCATAACCAAGCTGTTGTGTTTTTATAAATTAAGTTCTTCACTGGTTATGTTGAGATGCCAGAGGGAGAAAGATTTGAGGCAAGGGGACATCTCAGGCTACATCAGAAAAAACTAGTTTAGGTCATCCAAACATAAAACCTAGAGCATGGGAGGAATCAAGATGTCCTGGGATGAATGAGCAAAGCAGGTGGCAAAGCACAATGGCCTTGGGACCCAGCCAAGAATCCTGGACTGAATATTTTAAGGGAAAAGGGATTAGTGGGAGATGAGGGCCAACAGCACAATGATTGCTGCTTTTGTTCTGGAAAGACAAATGACCACCAATGTGGAAAATAGGCAGACCAAGGATGAGTCTAGAGACAGGACATCTCATTTATTTATAGTAGGTGTTATAAGTTGTTGTCACAGCCAATTTAATCCTTTCCTAAACATTAAGCTTGAAAACTGCAGTGAAGAGCAGTCAGTCCAGGATTGTATCTGCCTTCAAGGCACAACTGACAAGATGGACTACTGAGACAAAAGCAGTCTTACATTACACTAATAATGATAATAACAAATTCACATAGAATTTAAAATGTTCTAATGCTGTAAAGAAAAAAATTAATAAAGATCCTTATGAGTTTAGGCAACACCCTGGAAACAAATGACAAAGACTGGATCTAGAAATATAAACAAGCCACTTACCAAAGGAACTAGAGCATTTGGCTCAAATTCTGTGGAATGAGCATCTGAAGATTTAAAAAAAAAAAGTCAGAATTCACCAATATTGCTGAAAAATATTTGACCGTGATTAAAAGAATAGCTTTAATCAATAGTTACTAGCAAACCTTCAACTTACCTTTCAAGTTAAGGCAGTTTCTTGCAAACTCTATCACTGCTAGCTGCATCCCAAGACAAATTCCTATTTTTACAAATACATATACAAAGCAAATTAACAAATTATGTGCTTATTCAGACTTTCTCTTCATTTGTTTGCTGCTTGTCCCCTCCACCTAAGAGAGAAAGACTCCACCTAGTTTGTTCCTGCTGTCTACTCAGAAGATCCCAAGGCAGACAGCAGGGCACAGGGTTTGCCTACCAAAAAGCAACCTAAGGCCCAGAGGTGATGAAGAAGGAACATGAGGCTCAGAGAAGGCAGAAAAGGAGAAAACCAGGGTCCAAAGAGCAAATCTGCCACCTTTTAGATTTGTCCCTAACTGGAGGTGTCTATGTGGGCTGCAGGGCTGACCCAGAGCCCGGTTCCTGCAGAGCCCATCTAACAACACCCAACTCAAGAAGGAAACTCCCTGGGCTGAGACTTCACACTCCTTCTCAAGGAGATTCCACAGCTATAAATACGGACTTATCCAGAGGGAGAGGACCTAAGGGGCAACTACCGGGGGTAAAGGGTTATTAAGCCCTCTAGGGTGGCCCTGAGTGTCGGTGGCCAGCAGGGAAGGAGACACAGAATGGAACTGTTACAAGAAGGTAGAAACCTGTATTGCCCAGGTCAGCTGTCACCAGGCTGCTCCCAGACTCAGCTGCACGTTGGCTGCGGCCCACCAATCCCATCTACTAGACAAATGCCAAATAGCATCCCAGATGCTTTCACGGACATATGTAAGGTACATGGGACACAGAGTTGTGTACAATCAATATACTGTGGACACCAGAACAAAAGTCAATAAGCAGGAAACACCTCAGTGCGTGGGGGGACTTTAGAAAGTTCCATATGGCTGGGACTTGAACAGATATTGTGCTAAAGAAAAAGCTAAATTCTTGAACCCTTCTACACCTTGAAAATTATCTTAGGAACACCAGCCATATTTACAGAGAAATCAAGTTTAAATAGAAAAATCAAAAGGAAACAATGATCCAGGTGAGCTTAGACAAGTAAAACAAAACAAGGTGTCAGGGTAACTACTACTGGCTTCCTTTTGAAAATGAGTCACAGGGTGTCGCCTGTAGCTCAGCAGATAGGACACTGGCCACATACACCCAGGCTGGTGGGTTTGAACTCAACCTGGGGCCAGCTAAAACGACGACAACTGCAACAAAAGAATAGCCGAGCGTTGTGGCAAGTGCCTGTAGTCCCAGCTACCTGGGAGGCTGAGGCAAGAGACTCACTTAAGCCCAAGCGGTGAAAGTCGCTGTGAGCTGTGACTTCAGGGCACTATACCCAGGGTGACAGGAAAAAAAAAAAAAAAACACTGCCAGCCTGACTTGACACTTGGAATATAGTTTGCTGACCCTGTAGCTGACTATTTGGAGGCAAATTTTCAAATCTGAGTTCATACCTTTACAATAACAAACCTTCAATATTACCCACAGTTGGTGTCAAAATCCAACAGGATCAATAAACATTGAGTTTTACCCAGAAAAGGAATCTTCTTTGTCCTTGCCCAAGAAATCGCCTGGAGTTTTCCCACTGTTCCTCTGAATCCAAAGCCTCCAGGCACAAGAATACCACTGAAATCAACACAAGATGAGGGTAAATTTGACTACCCATTATTTTTATTTTTAAACCTTGTCTTTTCAACCTATCATGCACTGCTTGGTGCAATCACTAGTGAATAAGCTTGAAGTCTATTTTTGGAATTGAGTACATGATTTCACATCCTGAACTTTCTTCCTGAAACTCTCCCAAATGTTACCGAAGAGTTGAGACAATTTCTCACAACTGACTTCAATGCATACTTCCTGATGAGTCTTTGGGCAACAGAGCATAGTAGCTGGGAAAGTCCATTCAATTAAGAATGCCACTGAGAGAAAGATCTGAATCAAAGTAGCTGAAGGTTCTTTCAAAGTACTACTGTAAAAATGTTAAGATCTCTCACATCATGAGAAAGAGTCAAATTGACAAAATCAGCCTAAGATTTCAATTGCTAATTAAGTATTTGCAAATGAAATATCTTGCCTGGAAGACAATTTAGAGACCTTCTGACCGGATGTGTCAGTTGAAACCAGGAAGGTCATGCTACTTTCTCAACACTATGCTGCCCCCATGAGTTCTATCAAATACTTACAAAATAAAAGTTAGAACCAATACATGTGAAAGAAAAAATATACTCAAGAAAGGTTATCATTCTTGCACTTTAACTTCACATATGTAAGATCCATCTCTGCATCATCTAGTAGAAGAAACACACTTTCCCTCCAATCCAACCTCACCATCCTCCCCAAGGAAACTATATCCACTGCTCAAGCTACCAACATTAACACGTCACCTTTCAAAGCAACACAGCATGAATGTAGCACAACCACCTGCAAAAACTACAAGTATTCTACCATCAAAATGCATGAAAATTACAACTTGGGTAAAATAAATCATTATGGAAAAACCACAATGGCATGGTCCTAACTGGTGTGAATGGTTCTTGGTACTCACTCAGCTTTGCATAGCTTCTGCCAAGCTGCATGGAATTTCACAGGGTCCTCAGATTCAGTGATCGGCTCCAGATCAATAGAGTCAATGTACTAAAAAACATCCAACAGATAAAAAAAAAAAATTAAGAAACGTAAATGGTGAAAAATACTAGCACTGTCTAAAACTCTATGACACAGTTACTCAATAATTACTTATTATGCAAACACCGTGCTAGGTACTGAGGATAGAAAAACACGTCTCTGTGAGGTGAGGCCATTGGGAGGTGACTAGGTCAAAAAGACAGAACCCTCATGAATAGAATCAGTGTCTTTATAAAAGAGACCCGTTGCCACTTCTGCCACATAAAGATAGAACTAGAAGCTGACCATCTACAACCCAGAAGTGGGCCCTCACCAAAACCCAGCCATATTGGCACTGTGATCTTGGACTTCCAGCCACCAGAATTGTAATAGAGAAATGTCTACTGTTTGTAAGCCACTCATAGCAGCCCGAATGGACTGAACCACCACTACAAGGTCTTAAGTAAAAGGATGACAGAAAAAGAATGGCTACAATGTGGAAAACAGAGGGAGATCGACAGCTGGAAAGCAGCCAGGAAGCTGCTACAGCCAGCCAGGCAAGATAAACAAAGACACCTTGTCCTTAACAGGAATGTGACACAGTGATGATTCAAACAGTCCTCAATAAGGGCAGTGCCTGTGGCTCAAAGGAGTAGGGTACTGGCCCCATATGCCGGAGGTGGCAGGTTCAAACCCAGCCCTGGCCAAAAAACTGCAAAAAAAAAAAAAAAAACAGTCCTCAATACAGGCTAATGTCACGATGCGGCGCCTGTGGCTCAAACAGCTAAGGCGCCAGCCATGTACACCTAAGCTGGCAGGTTCAAATCCAGCCCGGGCCTGCCAAACAACGACGGCTGCAACCAAAAAATGGCTGGGCATTGTGGCGGGCACCTGTAGTCCCAGCTACTTGGGAGGCGGAGGCAGGAGATTCGCTTGAGCCCAGGAATTGGAGGTTGCTGTGAGCTATGATGTCACAGCACCCTACCCAGGGTGACAGCTTGAGGCTCTGTCTCAAAAAAAAAAAAAAAGAAGAAGCTAACATCACTGAATTCGAAGAGATGAAGCGTCAAGCACAGCAGTTCCTAGATATGTTAACAGTCGCTATACAGCTAGATTATTTTAGTATTTCTATATGCAAGCGACTATCTGAATGTATCTTGAGATACAAAATTTTAGACCCTTTATAAAATTTGCGTTGTGGAGATTTTTCTGTCATAGTTTTCTCTTTCCTATACAAGGGTTGGGGACTTGGAAGAATAGGAGGAACAGGACATGAACTACTCTACTCGCTGGAAAGCAAAAAAGAAAAAGTGATTGTCAGAGAAGGAGACTAAAAAGAAGAGGGGGAAAAGTCAGCTAGGTCCTAAATTAGTGTCCAAGTGGAAGTCACCAAAGTGCTTCAGCATATAAATGGATCTTTTCATTCATCATAAAGATTTTGCCCTTTTTTTTTTTTTTGAGACAGAGCCTCAAGCTATCGCACTGGGTAGAGTGCTCTGGCATCACAGCGCACAGCAACCTCCAACTCCTAGGTTTAAGCGATTCTCTTGCCTCAGCCTCCCAAGTAGCTGGGACTATAGGCGCCCGCCACAACGCCCGGCTATTTGAACCCGCCACCTCCGGCATATGGAGCCAGCGCCCTAGTCCTTTGAGCCGCAGGCACTGCCCTATTTTTTGGTGGGGGGTTGTAGTTGTCATTATTGTTTGGCAGGCCCGGGCTGGTGTATGTGTGGCTGGTGCCTTAGCTGCTTGAGCAACAGGCGCCAAGCTGATTTTGCCATTTAGATCAAGATAACAAGGCTTGCTTAAACGATAATATACCCATATCAAATATAATTCAATATAAATTTGCAAATGCAAATATCAGAAATGTGCCCATAGTCCCAGCTACTCAGGAGGCTAAAGCTAGAGGATCCCCTGAGCCCAAAAGTTTGAGCTGCTATGAGCTATGACACCATGGCATTCTACCCAGGGTGACACAGTCGGGGAAAAAAAAAAAAACGTGCCTTAAACCTGCATGCAGAAAACAGAATACAGCAGGTCTAAGTGCTCTTCTTGGAAAGGCTTGCTACAAGATTGGTCCTTGATTGGCATCTGGAAAAAGATTTTGGGAGGGTCCCCACCATTCAAAAAAACCGGTAAGAGTGGCTCATTGTGCCTAAAATGTTTATACAAATAACATAATTTATACAGAGAACGTGCTTCCCTTCTGAGAGTCTTAAACATTGGTACATGATAGACAGAGGGTGTCTATGTGACCAGCCCTCAATAAAAGCCCTGGGCACTGAGTCTCTAATGAGCTGGTAAATGGCACTTTACATATATTATCATAAATCACTGGGAGCTTAAGCTCAATTTATGAGACTCCACTGGAGGGCTCTTAGAAACTTGCACGTGGTTTCCCCCAGATTTTTCCCTGTGCAACTTTTCTCTTTAATGATTTTGCTTTGTATTCTTTGGCTAAAATCTTAGCTATTGAGTAAGACTATCTGCTGAGTCCTGTGAATCATTCTGATAAGTCATAGATCCTAGGGGGTGATCTTAGGAGGAGTAAGAGGAGTGGTCCCTCACCCAAACCCAGCCATGTTGGCACCGTGATCTTGGACTTCCAACCTCCAGAACTGTAAGAGAGAAATGTTCACACAGTCTGCCTCTCTGAAACACAAGACATTGGAGTAAAAGACTAAAACAGCCACAAAACTACACCAAGACTCACCATCAGATTCAACTTGTGGTTGATGGCCAAGGCTGAATGCTCCAGGGCTTTGAACACGGAAGCATAGCAGTCCATGAGCTTGGTATATTTGCCAACTAGGGCTATGGAGCATGTCTTCTGTAACTTTTCATATCTAGGAAAGAAGACAAGCTCAAAGGTCATATGCATGTAACAAAACATCACCAACATAACAATGGCAGCCCCTGCTCTTATTCCAAGGCACTTTATAAAGCTACAGGAGCAGAAAAGCCTTAAACTTGATATACTTTACTCAACTCCATCCCCACCCCTGCCTGAACCAAACTCTGGTCTCCAGATTTCAAAATCATAAGAAATTCCAATGGTGGTTTATATTACCAGATATAAATCTGAGAAAGCCTATCAGAGAAAAAGGTAAAAGCATTAAAAATAAAAAATTTAAAAGTCATCCCATCTCATAAACATGAGCTGTTCTTAAATTAGTTTATTAGGTGACATTGTATAGAAAATGCATTCTGACCCATCAGTAGGAAATATTCTAATATTAACTGTGTAAGGTGACATTGTATAAGAAAATGCATTCAAAGTGCCTGCATTTAAAATCATTACATTCCCAGCTGACCCACAAAAGTCTGGTTATTCATGGCAAGCCTGAAGAATGGTGCTAAGAGAACAATTTAAAATATTACAAGCCATTTAGATCATTTTTATGAGAAAAATTCCATTCCACAGAAGATAATCACATTTTACCATTAGACACAATCTTTAGTGTTGCTTTTGTCAGAAAATCTGTTCAAAGAACATGAAAAATATCTAGTTTGGTATCAAGTATGTGAAAATGCCATCTTGGGACTAAAGATGTATTAAGGCTTTGAAGCAAACCTTTCCCCAAACACCTCTGGAAAATGTTGCCGTGGTTAGGAACATGCCTATTTCATAGCAACAACTGCAAAAAGAGCAAAAGAAATGGGATCTCAAACAGGCTACATGGAGAAAAATGTGCAAGCAGCTAAGAAGCCACAACTGACAGGAAAGGTGACATTCCAGGAAGGTGAATAAAAGTGAATAAAGAAGCTGAGAGGAGGCGGCTAACCCTGATTTCATTTTATATTCCTCTGGACATTCTGAAGCTTCCTGTGCCTTGCACCACCTCCCCATGACGGATGCAGGTAACAGAAAGCAAGTTGATAGCAAGCCAAGTACCAGAGATGATGAAGCCAGAAGCAGCAGCCAGTCACAGTCACAGGTGAGCACAGTCAAGGAGGAAGCAGCTAAATGGAGTCAATACTGTGGGTTCTTCATTCAGCTCACTCAACTATTCCCAGGGGAGGAGTCATCACTGGGCAGAGGGCAGGACAGGTAATTCCACTGGGTCCCATGCACCAGGGAAAGGGGGTGCTTGCAGAAAAGTGCCCTCGGCCCACCTTCATGCTCTCTTTCCATGTCAGACCTGCATGTATGCCCGTCATGTGTCCCAATCAGCCATCAGCCCTCACCAGGGTGTATAAAGTAAACCTCTAATACCATTGTGAACTGCTGGGGAGCGGAAGGGGAGTATACTGTGCAGGTCCATCCCCAAAGGCAGGTCCCAAGAAAAGTGAATGAGAAAAGGTGAAGGGGTGTCCCCACATTGGCCTAGGGGCCCAGGGAGGCTCCCCACCCCAGGTTCCCCAGGGCCCTCTGGATGGGCCTCCATTATGGAGGTTGCTCCTTTGACCTCTGATTCCTTGCATCTCTATACAGTCTGTGCTGGACTACAGGTGCCCAGCCTCATATTAATTATTGGTACCAACATCAGCAACCAATGCTTAGTGTCTGACTCTTATGTTTTCTGTCTTTATGGCCACTAGTTGGGCACTGATATCCCCAATTATATATGGGCACGAGAGGCCGGGGGTGGTGGCTCACGCCTATAATCCTAGCACTCTGGGAGGCGGAGGTGGGTGGATTGCCTGAGTTCACTGGTTCGAGACCAGCCTGAGCAAGAGTGACACCCTATCTCTAAAAGTAGCCAGGCATCGTGGCCAGCGCCTGTCGTCCCAGCTACTTGGGAGGCTGAGGCAAAAGAATCACTTGAGCCCAAGAGCTTGAGGTTGCTGTGAGCTATGACGCCGCAGCACCCTACTTAGGGTGACAAAGTGAAACTCTGTCTCAAAAAATAAAAATAACCAGGCATTGTGGCAAGTACCTATAGTCCCAGCTACTTGGGAGGCTAAGGCAAGAGAACTGTTTAAGCCCAAGAGCTTGAGGTTGCTGTCAGCTGGGATGCCACAGCACTCTACCAAGGTCAACACAGTAAGACTCGGGCTCGAATAAATAAATAATAAAAATAAAAAACATATCTATATATATATATATACACATATACATATATATATGCAGGAAAACAAGCCCAGCAAGGTTAAGTAATCCATCCAAATTTACACAGCTAGTAAGAGGGAAAGCTGGACTATGAATCCAGAACCTATCAAACATAATTCCTACACCCACTGATTCTAACCTAAATTTGAAAGAAAATAGTTATAACTGTGGACTCACTTCCACTATGTTTAGTCAAAGAAAATAAGGGATGGAAATTTAATTTACACATGACTTCAAACTGGCCAAACCTTGTTTAAATCAAAATGGCTATCTTATAGCTATAACCTGTCAGCTTTAAAAAACTCTGAAGAGTTAATAACTGCAGAGTGGAACAATGACATGGCGAAAACTTTCCATTCAGAAAGATTTCCTTTAGTAAATGTTAGCCAAATCTTTTTTATTTTGAGACAGAGCCTCAAGCTGTCACCCTGGATAGAGTGCTGTAGCATCACAGCTCACAGCAAACTCCAATTTCTGGCCTCAAGCGAGTCTCCTGCCTCCGCCTCCCAAGTAGCTGGGACTACAGGTGCCCGCCACAACACCCGGCCATTTTTTGGTTTGCAGCCGCCATTGTTGTTTGGCGGGACTGGGCTGGATTCGAACCCACCAGCTCAAGTGTACATGGCTGGTGCCTTATTCGCTTGAACCACAGGCGCCGAGCCAGGAAATGTTAGCCAAATCTTAAAGCAAAGCACAAAACCTGCAATATTTAAAACTATTTAAAATATTCAGAAACTAAAAATAAACTAATACAGGGCGGTGCCTGTGGCTCAAGGAGTAGGGTGCCGGCCCCACATACCAGAGGTGGCAGGTTCTGTCAACCCGACCCTGGCCAAAAACTGCAAAAAAAAAAAGAAAGAAAGAAACTAATACAGTGAAATCCTTCAAAATTTTAAAAAATTCTTTCCAGAATCTAAACTCCTTTTATTCACTTTTGCTTAAATACAACAAAATCAAAATGTCCAGAAATCAGGGGCAGCGCCTATGGCTCAGTGAGTAGGGTGCTGGCCCCATATGCCAGAGGTGGCGGGTTCAAACCCAACCTCCTGGCCAAAAAGACTGCAAAAAAAAAGAAAAAAAAAATGTCCAGAAATCTTTAAAGACTACAGTAAAGCATCACATGTGTAACAATGTACTACATCTTTAGACATATCCACACCAAAACATGCACATGCACAACGCCAAATAGGACGTGCTTACCCTTTTAATGTCTTAGTCCTACCTTCAAACCCACCAATTCTTAAAAAATAAGTAATTGCTTTCACATACCTCTCAGCCATATTTTTCCACTTGTAAAGCAAATTATTTGGAGAATCACCAGTCGGCAGGTGCAGTCTCTCCTTAAAATATTTAACAATGCCTTGTTCCTCCAGCAGCACAGGCACTTGGTATGTGGAATAAACATCTTGGATACATATGACCTATTCAATGATGACAAAACATCAAACAAAGATGGATCAACTCAAATATGCCACAGCTTGAGACTCTGTCTCAAAAAAAAAAGGGGAGGGGGAGGAAGGACGCATTGAGGTTGGCATACCCATCAAGGACAGTAACTACCATGGCTTCCAGTGCTTTGGCCAAACCTCAGATGCGTGGCCTTTTAGCCAGGCACCTGCGGATTCATATTGTTGGAGCATTTGTTGTATCCTTGGGGGTTGCAGCTTTCTATAAGTTTGCTGTGGCTGAACCAAGACAGAAGGCATATGCAGATTTCTACAGAAATTATGATGCTATGAAAGATTTTGAGGAAATGAGGAAGGCTGGTGTCTTTCAGAGCGTAAAGTGATTTGGGAATATAAAGAATTTCTTTGGGCTGATTTACATAGACGTTTGTCACTGACCCATGTTCCTGAGCTATGAATATGAGTGATAAATAAACTATTAATGAATAAAGAAAAGAGAGACAAGAGAGACTGGTAGTATAATATAACTGATATAAAAAAAATATAAAAGGAAGAAGAAAAAACAAGGAAACCCAGTATCCTAAACAAGAGTCAGAATCAACACATGGTTAGTTTAAATTGATTTAATTACAAAACTCTTTGACTTCATTATCCTACTATGGCTACCTTAAAGCTGAAACCTATCAGGAGTTTTAATACAAACACCGAATAGTTAATAACCACGGGATGGAACCATGCCATAGATGCCATGGCCATTGGATGAATGCCATGGCTTAATGAATATATTTATAGTACATATCTGGTCTTTGTCCCCAGCTCTTAGCACAGAGCTTCAAAAATCCTCAGCATTTCCTGAGTGCTAAGAGTATCTTTGTTAGGCAAATAGAGTGTCTCCAGATGGCCCCCTAGATAGCTTCAGGATGGGGGCGGTCACCAGAAAAACCAAGCAAGAGATTAGAAGAGTAGAATTTTGGGCAGCACCTGTGGCTCAGTGAGTATACCCATGGTAGCGGGTTCAAGCCCAGCCCCAGCTGAACTGCAAAAACAAAAAATAGCCGGGCGCTGTGGCGGGTGCCTGTGGTCCCAGCTACTCAGGAGGCTGAGGCAAGAGAATCGCCTAAGCCCAGGAGTTGGAAGTTGCTGTGAGCTGTGTGACGCCACAGCACTCTACTGAGGGCAATAAAGTGAGACTCTGTCTCTAAAAAAAAAAAAAAAGACAACTAGAATTTTTAGCCATGGACCTGACCTCAGTGGAGGGAAGTGGGACTGGGGATTGAGTCCAAACACCTAACCAGTAACTCAATTCAATCACACCTCCATAATAAAACACCAAGGCTCAGGGAAGGTTTCCCAGTTGTTGAACAGATTAAGGTCCCAGGAATGGGGCACAATCTGAAAAACAGCTCCTGTGCTCTGGACCTTCCTAAACCTTGCCCTCATTATCTCTTCATCCTGCTGTTCATGGCAAATATAGCGTGTTCCTGAGTTCTGAGAGTCACTCTAGTGAACTATCAAACCCAAGGGGATTGTGGTAAGCCTCAAATTTGGAGTCAGCTGAAAGGAGAATGGGTCACTTAGGGACAAAGTAAACTTGTGGCAAGTGTCTGAAGAGGGGCCATTTTTGTAAGGAATTGAGTATGACACTCACTCTGGGTTGTTACTATTAGAATTGAATGGCAAGACCCGGAAATGGTGTCAAAAATTCCTATTGGAATAGAGATGCTTCATGTTAATATCCAACATACAAGACCCAAGGACTCATATTCTTCTAAGTGTGAGTCGAAGCAGTAGCATTGAATACATATACATTGTCTTCTTTATTTTGTTCTTTTTGTTGAAACAGAGTCTCACTCTGTCACCCTAGGGAAAGTATCGTGGCATCATAGCTCACAGAAACCTCAAATTCTTGGGCTCAAGCGATTCTATTGCCTCAGTCTCCCTAGTTAGAAGCAGGGAATACAGGCATGTGCCACCATACTCCGCTAGTTTTTCTAGTTTTAGAAGAGTCAGGGTCTCACTCTCTTGCTCAGGCTGCTCTCAAACTCCTGAGCTCAAGCAATCCACCTGCCTGGCCCTCCCAGTGCTAGGATTGCAAGGCTCAAGGCTTGGCACCCAGCACACCTTGTCTTCTAACTATATTCAGTTTGTTCATTCATTTGTTGTTGCAGCTATTATAGTCGCTGTTGTCTGCAACCTTGTTCCTTGCTCCCTTTATCTGAGTCAATTTAAGCACATGCCCACCACAGTAAAATTAATCACACCTGTTGGAAGAGCAGCACACCTTTAAATGCCAGAAGCTGCCTGGCTGTGGTCATTTTTCATGCCTTCTCAAGTACATCCAAGGGGCTGCTTGAGGCATTTAAGGATCTGCCGCATCCTAAGAAAATGCCAAAAAAATGTTCTCCTAACTGGGTTCAATATCCCCAGTATCTAGCTATAATACCAAGGGCTCTGAGAGGTTTGACTATTGCCAACTTGACACTCAGACTACACTGCTTCACTGGTACATTCGCCAATACAATCCAAAGTGCCCAGATGGGACGTGGGGCTCCATCCCAAATAGTATGAAAACTAAATCTCCGGACAGTCACAACTCCCACAAGCGAAAGTCACAGAATACAGAGCTATTTATTCATTTACTCTCTAGGCCAGAGATGTTTTTCTAATAGGCCATATCCCAAGAGAAGCCTCGGGCCTTCTGCATTCCCTCCTCAGTAATCCAGAGAAGAGCTTTAACTGCAAATTCACCTAGACTCATGAAAAAAAGTGGAAGAATTAACTACTATCACAAAAAATGATATGATGAAAAATGACTAATAAACTCCTTTGTGGACTGAAGGGGTAGTGAATTCTTCAGACCCTATAGTTATATACACTCTATGTGGTCTAAAGCTTAGACCATATCCTCTGTCTTCAGAGTTCTCAGCAACCCAACTCAAAAAGGTTTATTCTCATTCTATTATAGAAACCACTGATATTTGCTCAATACACAAAGTACTATTTATCAATAGGAAAGATACGAAACACAATTAAACAAAAATGGACTGGGTGTGGTGGCTCATGCCTGTAATCCTAGCACACTGGGAGACCGAGGCGGGACGATCACTTGACCACAGGAGTTCAAGAGCAGCCAGAACAAGAGCAAGACCCTATCTCAACTAAAAACAGAAAAACTAGTGGGGCTTTGTGGTGAGCACCTGTAGTCCCAGCTACTCCAAAGGCTGAGGCAAGAGGAACACTTGAGTGCAAGTTTGAGGTTACTGTGAGCTATGACGCTAAAGCGCCATACCAAGGGTACACAATGAGACTCTGTCTCCAAAAAAAAAAAAAATTGAACAAAATGGCATGGGGTTGGGGTTGTGCCTGTGGCTCAGTGGGTAGGGCGCCAGCCCAATATACCAAGAGTGGCAGGTTCAAACCCGGCCCCCACCCTGGCCAAACTGCAACAGAAAAATAGCTGGGCGTTGTAGCAGGCATCTGTGGTCCCAGCTACTCGGGAGACTGAGGGAAGAGAATCACCTAAGCCCAGGAGTTGGAAGTTGCTGTGAGCTGTGACACTATGGCACCCTACCAAGGGCAATAAAGTGAGACTCTGTCTCTACAAAACAAACCAAAAAAGAAAAAAAAAAAAAAATGCCACAACGCCCGGCCATTTTTTTTTTTTTTTTGGTTGCAGTCATCATTGTTGATTGGCTGGCCCGGGCTGGATTCAAACCCGCCAGCTCAGGTGTACGTGGCTGGCGCCTTAGCCTGCTGAGCCACAGGCACCGAGCCCAAAAAAAATAATTTTATAAAAAAAACAAAATGGCTTGGCACCTGTGGCTCAAGCGGCTAAGGAGCTAGCCACGTACACCTGAGCTGGCGGATTCGCATCCAGCCGGGCCTGCCAAACAATGACGGCTGCAACCAAAAAATGGCCGGGCGTTGTCGCCAGCGTCTGTAGTCCCAGCTGCTTGGGAGGCGGAGGCAGGAGACTTGCTTGACCCCAGGAATTGGAGGTTGCTCTGAGCTATGACGCCACAGTACTCTATCCAGAGTGACAGCTTGAGGCTCTGCCTCAAAAAAAAAAAAAAAAAAAAAAAAAAAATGGCATGACAAAATGTAAGCACAAAAGAGTCTCTTGAATCTGTGACCTTTTTCATAATTCAGACTTGTGTCCTGACTCTGAAGCACTGGGAAGGTGAACCTTCATCAGACTGCCTCCTGAGATACCGAAATCCAATTTGATGGTTTTTAGACTTCAGAGAATGCAGAGATAATTTAAGGAAAAGATTTCTTTTTTTTTTTTGAGACAGAGCCTCAAGCTGTCACCCTGGATAGAGTGCTGTGGCATCACAGCTCACAGCAACCTCCAATTCCTGGACTCAAGCGAGTCTCCTGCCTCCGCCTCCCAAGTAGCTGGGACTACAGGCG